>JAUPMG010020803.1:0-15158 GCA_031762675.1 Pachysandra terminalis | reverse complement strand
CTGCAACTTTTCATGTTGCAGGTCAGCAGTGATATCTGGATTAGTTAGTTCTATTCTGTCTTTATTTTTATGTTGATAAATGTAAGGCTAAGGCCATGTTAGTTTTATTTTGAAGATATGTAAGTGCACTCTGAATTATTAATGAAATGAAATTTTAAGATCCACTTGTGAGTTGTTAATTATCTTAGTGGTAATGATATGACAATCTGCAGTCTAGCAATAGATCCCGAAGGTCTAACCGCGTGATCCGTGCCTTCCCTCATGGGATATGAGTCACTGGGTTCGGGGTGTGACATTCATTCCCCTGTTTGTACATGTCTAAGTATAGACTTATAGACTTTGACCTTATATGTTACTATGTGATGGTTGACCCATGAACGTGTGTATTTAGTATTGTTCATTGCTTCATCTCCTTAATCTGTTATTACGTGTAATGCCTTATATTTGATGCACACATCCTGCCAGCACTGACTATATCATATTTCTTTATGATTAGATAAATTACGTATATTTAGAGTGTGATGTCATGCCTTAATGTGTGTATGTATTATTATTACATATTGTCCTCATTTCTTAAACCTACTTCATATGTGTATTACCCCATGTTAGATATTCATACCCTGCCTGCCTTGAGTTCCATTTTATAACTTATGCTAGATGATTATACTTATACATGTTAGAGTGTAGTGTTATGCATTAATTTTCCTTAGTGTTTGTATGATGTTTATATCCCGCCTACGCTGATTTTATCATGTTTCTCACGTTTAGGTGATTATTTATGTTTAGTATGCATTGTGTGCACTATTGTGCCTTGTAGTGTAGAATCATGGGACTGTGCCTATGTGAATGCTGAATTGAATATATGTATGTGAATCATTATGTGTTGCATTAATTAAAGGACTTGAATATGATGAGCTGCATATGGGCTATCCTGCTATGATAACTTAGTCTAATACCCCATGTGATACCCTTGGGTTTAGACTGTCAGATGATTGATTGACTATTTGACCTTTATTGTCCTATGAGTGGACTATGTTATATTCGCCCAAGCTAAGAGAGAGCCCTTGTGTTGGTATCCTTCTATAGTCTTGTGGGGAAGTTGATAGGTGAGGGAATTTCACATTGTTATACCCAATATCCAAATTACTTGAATTATTGATAGGTGAGGGAAGTTTACATTGGTGATACCCAATATCCAAATATCAGAGAATTTTGTTAAGTATGAATCACAAAGGAAGTTCACATGGGTGATGTCTTGGGATTAGTCCCTTTGATAAAAAAAAATAAGGTGGTGCTTGTGTCCTCTAGGTTGAAAGGCCTATGAAACTATGATCTGGTACATAGAATAGTTTGCTACTCCAACTTTGTATGGGGGGAATGAAGTTCACATTGGTGATACATCCCTGACTAGTATGATTCGATCAAATGTGAACATACATAACCGATTATTAATAGCTTGTATTTCATCATTGGGAGTGGCCCTGTATGAGGGGGGATGGTTCGAGAAGGCCTCTTGCCCAAAAATGAATTAATCTATGTGGGAACTTACTATATTTTACATACCATACAGCACCATTTGCACATGCACTGCATATTCTCTGTTGATATTATTTCTAGCATCAAGTGTATTGCACACTTGATCTAATTTCCATATAGAATTAGGCATGCATATACTATGTTGTGGACCTTTGGTTTAATACCATGTTAGGTTGGGAGAGGACAATACAATGATTGGTTTATATTGTTTTCCTTCTTTATCTACACTTTGCACAGATGTTATCTTTATCACATCAGATATATATTTTATTTACACTTTTCTCATAATGTTGGGATATGAGTAAATACCTTGCATTGAAGAAATACTCATTTGGACTTTCCAGTTTATATTTTTCAAGTCTTGGAGCTTGGTCACGAAGAGAGCCTGGGAATGGGTATAGATAACCTGGAGTCAGTTATAGAGTTCTATTAGAATTAGGCCATTCTTTATTTAATCTTGTAATAGATTAGATTTTATATTTCAACTACTTATATCTTATTAGAACAGTTAATTGCTTCCGCTTATATTTTGATTACTGTTTGCCACTCCCATAGAGATATGGGGTGAGAGTTACAAATTAAGCTTAAAAACTCAAAATTGGGATTTTCTAGTTTAGTTCGTGACATAAAGGCATTGAGTTTATATCGTTCGACGACAAGGAGTCGCGATTCATGTATCACCCCTATCTTCAACTTCTGTCATGCTTCCTAGATATCGGCTTCCAAGGTCAAGTCCACATGCATCGTCTTCAGTTAATGGGTAGAAGTAAGACACCACTTTCCTACATAGCTTATGCTATGACTATCATACCAGGATGCCTTCCTGTAAGAGTGGGGAAAGGTTTTGTCGCGGAATCTTAGAACCCCCAAAGATTTCTTGGACAATTCAATCATCTGCAAACACCACCTTTCGAATTGGCGCTTTCATTCGATATTACTCAAGCGTTCATCCTTTATTCAAATGAAGGTTTTCAGAATTTGTTCCACCTATCACAGCAACATATTATGATAATGGGCGATAGCCCTTATAAAGGTTGCACTCCCGAAATGGTGAAAGTTTGGTACAAATTCATCTGCGAGTCTCAGTCCCTTGCTCGAAACAAGACTTTGCCAGTATCGTTGAAATTTATTCATAAGGATCATCCTAGAATGAAAATGCCTTTTAGACTTAATCCTTCAAAGGTTGGTGTTCAGAAGATGTCAGCGAAAGCCGCCAAGGAAGCTTCTTTATCTGTACCTCCCGAACCAGCTGGAACTTTTGTCAGACATGTGAGATTTCGTTCTTATGATTATGTTTTCTTAACGTAATCTCTCTTGTCCTTTCACTTTCTGCTATTGTATATATATATATATAGAAATATCTTGATTTTCTTTCTACCATTCTGATTGATTTCAATCATTGGGACATATCTCTTGTGCTTTCTTTTAGATTCTTTCCACGAGTGAGGCTGGTTCCTCTTCCTAGTGTCAGTCGTCGCCTGCCAAGAATTCTCCGGCTTTGGATTTGGATAGGGAAGAGTTCGTAGTCGAGAACGAAGGAGAAGTAAACTCTCCATTCCTCAAAGAGGATAGAAAAGAGAACAAAGAGGAAATAAGAAGCAGCGAGGAAAGTAATACTAAGGAAGTTTGGTCAGATTCAGCAAACATAGAGGAAAATCTTTCGACAAATCTCGGAGAAATGTTAGCAACTATCTCTTCACCTAGTACTACTTCATCCGGTGCCAGTAAGAGAAAAATCATGATTGCTCAATTTTTCTTTCATTTGTATTTCCTCTTGGTGTTTGTTATATAAAGGTCTAGCATTCATAGGGGAGTCTGACCATCAATCGTGCCTTCCAACTCCTGGCGTGAAGGACGCCAACGCTCCTATTATAAATAAAGGAGGGAATGGTAAGTCCACAAAGGGTCCTTTTGCTAGCGTTCCTATCACGAAGGGGAAGTCTCAAGGTGCAAAGGCGACGACTACGCGTATTCCTAGGGTGCCTATCCATCTCCCAAAGATGCCTGTCTCCTCTATTATTCCTAAGGTCTCTCCTAAAAAAGGGAAGGAATCTACTAAAAGATAGAGCCAGAACGATCCTATCGCGGAGCCTAATCCTTCTAAACAGGGAAAATCTTCTGTTCCTATCACGCCATCGAGTCCCCTGGTTCCATCTCCTATTGTCGAGGAGGTAAGAAATGTTTCTATTCTTAATACCTTACTTGTGAGAAAATATGTTTCTCTCTTTTCTCATTGTCTATACCTTTCGTCATAGGTTGACACTCATGCAGAAAATTCTCCTCCTTCTAAGGAAGATGAGAATTCTCCTAATTTTGTAGAAGAGCCATTGTTTGGTGATGTTCTTGATCCTATTGAATTAGCACTTCCATCTCTCGATTCTGCAGTAAATTATGCTGTCATAGGGAACATTCTGATTCCTAACATTTATGGCCCGCTCCTCTAGGAAACTGTTAATTGTCATGGCGACCCGGGTGAGAAAATGTCTGTTTCTAATCTTCAAGTCCGCGCCTCCCTTTATTCTGCAGTGTGCTCAGTGGTGAATCGTTTACGAACAACGAGATAGCCTTCTCTTACCATTCATGGGCTTCAAGAGATGCGTAAGGATCTTGAAGATCCCTTGGCGTTGGGAATGAAGTTGGACTGGCTAACTGCTCACTTGAAGAGCATTGAGGAAGCCTTGAAGCGCGCCGATCGTCTAAAGGAATTGAAAACTGCTTCAATTTCGCGTGAGGACTTGCAGTCTCGCATAGCTGAGCGCAAAGAGAGAATTGATTCATTGGAGGCTCGACTCTTGAAGGCGAGGGAACAACTATTAGAAGATGGTGCGCGGCTAGCGTGTGATGATGATGAATATTCCTCAACATGCTCTTGGTTTGAGAGCAATCGGTTCATGGGTGACACTCTCTTAGCAGATCTCCATAACAAGGCATGACGATGTCTCTTCTCCTTTCTATCAGATTAACAATGTAGTTCTTTCCTCTTTTTATTGTTTATGCACTTTTCTTGACGAATACTTAATATGAAACATTTATGAATTTCTCCTATTTATACATTTTATCTTATTATAGATGAAAAGTTATTTTAATTAATTTTCACATTTAATGAAAGGACTTTTAATCCTCTATTTAAAGAGCTAGAGATGGAGAGAACTTACCTCGTTCAAAATCTTTCATATTTTGCTTTTTGAATCCCAAGCTTTAAGCATCTTTGTGAAAACTTGATGGCGCATAAAGGCGATTTAGGCGATGTTTCTGGAGTTATTGCGATTCGTCATCCTTCTGAGAAATTTTATGAAAAGTGTTTCACTCATCTTCGAGATTTGAAAGATGAGCACTCACTGGACTCTGAATGATTGGAGATTTATTGGTCTCCTAACCTTCCTATTTGTTCGGAAGTGAGAACCATCCTGTTGAATGCTTATCCAGGGTTCTTTAGTATCTTCCCAATGGCTTACCGCATATCTTTTCGTAGAATAAAGTGGTTGGATTTCTTTACTTTGACGAATGAGATAGCCTCTTTATCCTTTGAAAGACTCAACAATATTATGAGGGATTATTTCGTCATCTTTGTCGTTTGTCATTGGATAATCATTTCAACTTCGGTTTTCCTCATAGCGCCTTGCTTCATCATGCATAGTATTATTATGCGGCATTGGAAGAAGCCAAAGGGGAGGAAAGAGTTTGCAATCATATCTTTGCGACTATCTAAAGGGATCCCACCTACTAAATGGCGTCAGCTATAGAGGCAAGAGCACGAGTGTTAGAGCATCAGATGGAGGGAATGCCAGATGATGTGCATCATGCTAAACTTTGCAACGAGGCGTGTGTCGTAAAGCAAGAAGTTGATCCATATAGCCTGATGGGAGTCAGGGAGGATGTAGCTGCTCGTTGTAAGATCTCCTCCGATCGCATTCAAGGCTTGGAAGCTTTCAAGACTCAAGTGATAACATTCTTCGAAGGGATTCCCTCAGATCCTGTAGAAAGCAAACATCATACTGTTGTTCTCAGCCGGATCTGCGCCGACAGTCCCCTTCTTTTCTTTTTTTGTCGAATAGGATGATGCTGTGAGGCAGCAATATTCGGTTTACTTATGTTTGTCATAGTCGCCTCCCTTTTCTTTTGCTCGAAGAATGTATTTCCCATTTTTCTTGTAAGGAAAACTTGTTAACTGGTAATGAAGAGAGTATCCTCCCATCTTACATGACTCATTCTTTTGTCTGAACATTCCTCATGGCATAGTCTTTCTTCTGTTCGTTAGTTGCAAGAATATCGCTTGGTTGATTGGAGAGGCGTGACTCATCGGTGATGACTTTGCGCACCTTGAAACATAGGCTCGACATATTGCCACTTTCTTTCTTTATCATTCCTCATTTCTTCTTGCTCTTTGCTCCAGGCATTCCCTTGTTTGTTGAGTCAATATGAAGGAGACTAATCCCTAGTGGAGTTGCCAAAATGTTTAGGTTCGTTTTGTAAAAGTGTCGTCAATCAGGGATTATTGACTCGACGGAAGACTAAGTCGCTAGTCGACCGTACCCCATCTTCAATAGAAGGACAAAATAGCAAAATTAGAAGAAGGAAAACACAAAATCGAATAGAAATAGAAGGAATAGTGAGCAAGGATGTTTGGAGCTTTGTGAGCACACTTTAGAGCCACATTTATAGAAAATGTACCTCGCCCCAAAATTCTGATCCTTCCGTTTGAAAACAGAGGCTTCTATTTATAGAAATTAGAGAGGGATGGTGATAGGTAAAGTTCCCTTTAAACCATTTTCTAACAGTGATTAAAGTGTTAATTTAGGGGTATTAGTGGTAATTATCCCTGTCTCAGAAGTGGTCCCCTCACAAATTACATTAATAAATTACATCTTTGCCATCATGACAAGGTACAATTTCGTCATTATGAACATAGACGTAATTCAGCATGTAATTTATAATAAGCGAGCCTCACGACCCTCCTTTCTTTAGATCGCTAAATCCCCTTTTGAAATAAGCAAAGTGTACATTATGCTTTTGGTGCCAATGACAGGCATTAGCATAAGTTACACAAATTAGCAATATTACGATATCTCTTAACCTTTGGTGCCATCAAAGGTCTCTGGTGCAAATGAGGTTTCGTCTAGTATGAAATACTCATTGAAGTTATTCAGCTCTTGATGCGTTTGAATTATGTATTTGGTACCATTGGGTTATCCGAGTCCTTCGGCACCGTTGATGTTCAGCATGTCAAAAGGGTTTAAATATATTTGATCTTTGGCATCATCGAAGGTATTCTTGCCTTTGGCGCGTCAAGCTCAATCTATCAGTTATTCCAAGTTCACTTGGTCCTTGGTGTCTTGGAAGACATTCTTTGCCTTTGGCATATCAATCTCACTTCTATCAGATGAGGCTACTCTTAACCTTAGTGCCTTCGAGACCAGCTAGTCTTGGCACAAATGAAATTTGTTTAGCCTTGTTACCATTGAGAAGTATCGTTGAGGCGTAGTTTTTAGTCTTAGTACTTTCGTGGCTATCTAGCCTTAATACTATATGGACTTTTCATCTTCTACGCCATCGAGGTTCCCTCTTACATGGAGCTGTGCCTTCTACATCTTTAAGGACTGTCTTTCCTTTTAGATGGAGACTCTTTTAGCCTTATCACTATTGAGTTCGTTCAGCATACTATCAAGGCTTAGTCTTAGTATCATCGAGACTATCTAGTCTTGATACTTTCGAGACTGTTTAGCCTTTATTCTATTGAGGCCGTTCAATCTTAGTACCATTGAGGCTTGTCTGATGTCGTAGAGGTACCCTCTAGACGGAGATATGTCTGACGTCTTCAAGGTTTACTCTAGACAGAAGAGGGTATTCACCAAGACGTATCTCTTTGGGTGAACGTGCGGCACACCTCGAGAGCTGTCTTTCCCTCTCTTACCATAGGGTTGTCTTTCCCTTAGGCAAAAATTGTTTATCCTTAGTGTTATCAAGTTTGTAAAACCTTAGTACCACGTCGAGGCTGTTTGACCTTCAACGTCGTTGAGGCTCACTCTAGACGGAGGTATGAGCGTCATTTCTTTGGCACATATGGTGTGAATTGATAATTGTGTGCTCCTTCATGTCGGATGACCATGATAGGCGTCCTGAATCCTTCATAATCTGCATAACTTCAACGTTAGTTATTAGCAATGTATTATTTGTCTTTCGGCATACTTCATTAAAATATTTTAATCAAGAGTTAGACTTTCATTTTAAGTCATGACTCAAATAATCATTTGTGACACTACCCCCTGTCGTCATCTCATTGGGATGTCTGTCCTTACAACTTTCACTATCTATAGTTTGTATCCCCCAATGAAGTGCTTGTATCCCATAAACAAGCGAATCATCGTGGGATACAAGCAAATCATCACGGGATTCAAGCAAATCATCGCTGGTCCAACTCGTGGACCAGGCGATGTAGCGCCGTATTCCTACACTTTATGTTTATAATTTTGGATAAATTACATTAGCACCCCTTAGATTTGACATAATGGCAATAAGTACTAATGATGAGCCAATTTAAAAATTGATTCAATCCAATCACAACATAACATCTGGCAAGGATAGTTATGTAAATATACATCCTAAAGAGCATATACTTGAAAATCTGAATATCTTATCGAAACGTTCATTCTTAGTAGGAAGATATTTCTAGAAATAGTATATCTCGAAAATATCCATTTCATGATAATCATTTCAAGATATCCACAAAATTCGTTTAGCCACTTCGAGAGGGTCAATTCATCATTACAAGTTAAATCTCATATGAGGTTATTAACATACACTTGTATTTCAAAATAGTTTTGGTTAGGCATTTCGAAATGATATTTCGAAATGACCAACTTATTATTATCCCAAAGTCATATTCCGAATCACTTTTTGGGACAATCATATAAATAACTGGAAGTCAACTTTCGAGATAGTTACTCGAAGTTAACTATCGAAGCAGTTATTCGAAATAATCAGTATGAAAACATTATGTTAAGAATTGTAAGAGAACATTTCCTAATGTCTATTACTCCTCAAAATTAGTGAGTTCGAGGTTAATCATTTCAAGTATAGGGGGAAATAAATTTTAGACTTTCAGGAATTGAGGGCCAGAGAGATAAGTCCTGTCAAGATCCTCGAAGATCTTGAAGCATTTTAAGACTTGAATCAATACAGATCAGTAACGTATCATTAACTTTGTAACCCCATATGCATTACTAATCCAAACGTTGTGAAAGCATTTATTGAATGTTGTGTATTGAATTAGACGTTTTGGATATTGAATATTCAAATCAAAACACCTGTTCAATCAAGTGCTTCAATCTGTTCATGAAACATTGCAAATGGTTAAGTAATGAGTTTGAGGTTATAAAAGGGCAATGATACATCAGAAAGAGGGGTTGATTATCATATTCCTTGGCATTGAATATTCTCTTAGAACTTGCAGAGCTTTGTCTTGGGAATTCTCTTTTATGAAATTACATTCTGTGTTGCTTTCTGAACATTTCTAACTGATCTCATCATTTCCCTCTTTGCGGTCATATTCTAAAAGGAAACCTTTCACTGGAACGGTCTTTCTTTGATTTAGTCCAGTGAAAGCATGTGTTCGAATCCATTGCTGTGCAAACCAATTGGTTTGAAAGAAGAATGAACAAAAAGAACAGAAAAGAAAAGGCTTGCTACATCTGAGGTCACTATTGAACAACCTGCTTCGAAGGCTCGTTGCACTCGGGTTGTTACACCTGAAGGGCGTATCATACATCGTCTCCGGTCTGAATCAAATCAGAATGGAGGACATGGAAATTCTCCTTCAAAGGAATTTTTGAAAAGGATGATAGTCGAAGAACAAGATCCTTAAGCTTATCATGTTGAGATCCCAATTGATGAGGATAGTGATGATATCCCATCAATTGCTGAGATATTCAAAGTACAACATGATCTGCAAGAAGCACCAGAATAGCTTGAAGACAATGTAAAGAAGTCTGTTCTGGAAACCTTTGAGGAAGTTAATTTATCAGAACCAGGGGAAGAGAAGAAGACCACTTTTATTAATGCTAGGTTATCTCCTGAAGTAAAAGCTATTCTTGTAACGTTGTTGAAAGCCAATAAAGATGTGTTTGCTTGGTGCTATGATGATATGTGTGGATTAGATCCTCAGTTAATCACACATAGGTTGCATTTGTCTTCTGATGTAAAACCTGTAAAGCAATCACCTCGACCCTTCAAGACCGAAATCGAATTGCAAATCAAAGCTGAAGTTGAGAAACTCTTGAAGGCTAGTTTCATGAAAACAAATACAACATCCAATTTGGCTTGCGAATGTTGTGCTAGTGAAGAAGAAGAATGAGTAAATCAGATACTGTGTGGACTTTCGTGAGCTCAACAAAGCAAATCCTAAAGATGAATTTTCATTACCAAACATGAATCTTCTCATTGATGCTATAGCTGGACAGAAATGTTTTCCTTCGTGGATGATTATAGTGGATATAATCAGATTAAGATGCACCATATTGATGCTCAACATACTGCTATTTGAACTCCTCTAGGTAATTTTCACTATACAGTGATACCTTTTGGATTAAAAAATGCTGGAGCAACTTATCAAAGAGCCATGACCACTATCTTTCATGATACGATATATAAAGAAGTGGAAGATTATGTGGATGATATTGTTATAAAGTCCAAAGATCGTTCTAGACATCTTGAAGTTTTGCAAAGAGTTTTCGAACGTTGCAGAAGTTACAAGTATAGAATGAACCCTGCTAAGTGTGCTTTCGGGGTTACAGCTAGAAAATACCTTGGCTTCGTTGTCCACAGACAAGGAATTGATTTGGATCCTACAACATCAAAGGCTATTCTTGAAATGATTCATCCTACGAATCAAAAGCAATTGAAGTCTTTTTTGGGGAGAGTTTCATACATTCGAAGGTTTGTTCCAGGTCTATCAGCATATATATCTCCTTCTTAGTGTTACTTCGAAAAGGAACAGAATTCATATGGACTTCAGAATGTCAACAAGCTTTCGAAAACATCAAGAATTTATTGAAGCATCCTCACACTATCGTTGCACCAATTCCAGGTAGACCACTTCGAATGTATTTGGCCACTTTGGAGGATGCCATTGGAGGGTTACTAGCTCAAGAAGATGATCAAGGAATTGAGAAGCCTGTATACAATATCAGCAAACTCTTGCAAGGAGCAGAAGTAAAGTATTCTTAGTTGGATAAGTTCTGCCTTGCCTTGTATCATGTGATTCAAAAGTTGAGACGTTATCTTCTAGCATGTCCAACTATTTTGGTTACCCGTTTGAATCATATTAGATATTTGTTATCTCATCCTGTATTACTTGGAAGGTATACAAAGTGGTCGTTGCAATTATCAGAATTCGACATCGCTTGTGAAACGCCCAAAGGTATAAAAGGACAACAGTAGCTGTTTTACTTCAAGATGAGGAATTACCTTAATTTGAAGTTGCTTCCGTGGAAGATCAAGAATGGCAGATGAAATTTGATGGATTATCAAATTCAAATGGAGGTAGCGCTGGAATTAAGTTCACTTAAAGTGATAGGCAACACTTGTACTATTCTTTCAGGCTGAATTTCGTGTGCTCCAACAACAGAACAAAATATGAAGCTTCACTTATTGGGCTGATTATGGCCAAACAGATGGGAATACAAAGATTGAGAGTGCTTGGTGATTCAAAAGTTATCATTTCTCAGATCAACGGAGACTTTGTTGTAAGGAACAAGAGTTGGTTCCATACAGGACAACAATTCGAGCATTGATGAATACATTCAATGAATGTGTTCTGATGCACATTCCAAGAGCCAAAGATCATCAAGCAAATATTTTGGCTAATCTGAGAAGCAGGTTGAGTTTTAATGAAGATTCTCAACAAATTGAAGTTATTCGAAAAATCCTACTAGCAACAATGGATCCTGAAATTGAGAAAAAAGATATTCCCTCAACTAATTGGAGGCATGCTATATTACATCAACTTCAACACTCAACTACAATTTTCAAAACTCCAATTTGAAAATTAGCAAATTTCATTGATGTTGGTAATATCTTATACTTCAAATCTTCGAATGGAGTTTTATTGGGATGTGTTGGAAATGAAGAATCACAACAAATTCTCAATGATATTCATAAGAAGACTTGTAGAAATTCAAATTCCATTCTTTTGAATAAAAGACTGCAATGATTCGGATTATACTGGACAACCATGAATCTTGATTCTTCAAAATTGCAAAAGATCTGTCTTGGTTGCCAAAGCACCCCTGATATCATGGAAGTATGCCCCATTATTTGGTTCTTAAGGGATGGCTTTCTACCTAACAATGCATATGACGCCCATAAAATTCGAATGACAGCTATTCGTTTCCATTTTCAAGAAGGTCATCTATTTCGAGCAAGTGGAAATGAAAATTTACTCAGATATCTTGATCCACAAGAAGCAACCATTGTACTTCGAGAAATACATTCAGTAGAATGTGGAGCCCATTAAGAAAAGAGGAAATTGTATGAACAACTCTTTGACATGGGATATTATTGGCCTTCTATGAAAGATGATGCATTTGAATATGCTAAGAAGTGTTCAAGATGTCAGATACAAGGAAATATTCCCAGAAAACATTCTCGAAATATGCGGTCCATCATTACTCCATATCCATTTCATACTTGGGGTTAGACTTGATTGGTTCAGTCAATCCCTGTAGTAGAAGATGACATACATGGATCCTAGTGGCCACAGAGTATTTTACCAAGTGGTTAGAAGCAATTGCTCTTAAGAAGCAACATGACTTGTTGTCCCTCAGTTCATTAAGGAATATCTCATTACTCGAGGAGGCGTGCCTCGAAGAATCATTACTGATAATGGTTCTTCATTCCTAAATCGTCCAGTTCGAGAAATGCTTGCAAGGCATAATATCATTCATAATAAGTCTACACGCTATTATCTTCAAGGAAATGCACAAGCAGAAGCTACGAACAAGACTTTAATCAGACTGTTAAGCAAATTAACGTATGATCATCCTACTCAATGGCATGAACATTGGTTTGATGTGCTGTCCAAAAACTGCAAATGGTCTTGACGAATCCAAAAAAATAAATGAACCCCTTCTCACACCAATAAGATAAAGAGAAATTGAATAATCCTACAAAAGACTTTAATTCAATATCATTCCACACACCATGAAATTCCCAGTGATACCTCTTTCAGAAACTATCCATGTACCCATACACACGAATAATTTGTATTGAGACATCACTATTATTCCATCCAAGTATTTCCACCACATAATCATTCATAATCATAGTAGCACACGATATCGAACCAACAAGTTCATCACAATTGCCTACATCATTAATTTCTATGCATAAATGCTTTCCACACTCCAAGAATACAAACGTGACTCATGAAATGCAAATTCAAGGGTTATAACGTCATTAGAAATTCATATGATCTCAAGCCACAGATGATATTATATGTAGGTTGTATAATGTAAAAAGTCTCACAATATAACTGTCCGGTAGACCGCCCAAACCATCCGGTTGACCCGGTCCATACAGATCGCACAAACAGAGAAGTAGTCTAGATCGATCAGAACCCTCCGATTGTTGTCCGATCGACCATACAGACCATCCGGTCGACCGAAGGGACATTCCATTAGATCTAAAACTACGAAAAATATGGAATTCTCGACCGCTGGTCGACCTGACAACTCCGCCGGTCGACCCGACACTGGGAAACAACACTTCCCAGATCCGAGATCTGAAGCTTGTTTTGATCATAACTATCACAATACACATGAGAATCACTTCAAACGTGAAAGCGTTGGAATCCTAACAATCAAAGGTATGATGTAAACAAGGAGTTAAATCATTTTCAATAGATCTAGACATGCTTTCATTTACTCACATTCAATGATCCAGATTTTTATGAAAAGAGATTATCAATCACCATATTATTCATATATATTATAGATCCTACTCTAACACATCATGAATTTAATTACAACAACCCCACAAGCATTGATAGCAACATTCACATACTTCACACATCATGCTTAAAGGACAAAAACGAGAACCTATTCCAACATATCAAAATATAATCATACGAATCTCATGCAATTAATCATACAACCCTAAGTGAATCTTGAAAGCAATGTTCACCTAGTCAATGAACAATCAAACATGGCATATCTCATGGAGCATGGAGAATGGTCATTTACATATGGGATCTACTAGTACCTAATCCTTGAAAATGGAGAGTCACAATCATAGTTCAAAAATTAGTACTCAATAAGTTAGTGATCTCTCTCTCTCTCTCTCTCTCTCTCTCTCTCTCTCTCTCTCTCGTCCTTAACCATCGATCCAAAGATCAAGGATGTATGTATCTACAGCTACAATAATCCCATCACCCTAGAAGGGAAGTCAGGATCACACTCCCACCATCCGGATTAGCCACACGACTGGGCTCACTGAACAAGGCTGGCACAAGACCCAAAGAAAGGACATCAAAAACACTGAATCCGCCTCCTCCCTTCTAAAAGTCAAGTAAACAAACAATTATGTAAGTAACAGTCATAGCATGTTATCATACAACAATCAACTGCAATTCTTAATTCAAGTTTCTATGTTTCTCCTTCCTAACTTCAGATTTCTAAGTGATCCCTAGGTTCACTAGTCTCCCAATCTAGACAACTTAGGTAAAACCAAAACTCTGATACCAATCTATCACGGCCCGAAACCCATGGCATGAATCCCTATGCGAGTAGCACAGATTGAGGTGAGACCTTTGGGTTCCCACCAAGGAACGCGGATAACTGTATCAATCACAAGATAATAAAAGTAATAAAGAATACTTTCATTAAAACGATTAGAGTGTGGAAGTAAAATAAAACAAATTACATAACTTATGTGACTTTAGAAGAGTCACAAGTCTCAATATAATAAACCAAAAAGCTGAAAAGTCATAACCAGATCAAATCCCAAAATCCTCCATAAACATAAAGTTTCTAAAGCAACAATGAAATAAAGAGTAGCGTCTAGTCCATATCCTTCCACATCATACATTAACCTGCAACATGAAAAGTCGCATGTGCTTGGAATGCCCAGTAAGTGACATATTTGTCACCAATCCTCATGGAACACTGTTTGTCCAAATCCAAGTACATCGATAATATAATGCTGATAAAGAGACATATACGACGCAATAAAAGGTATGAATGTAATGCAAGTGCCATAATGATGCGCCATTCAATGAACTAAATGATATGGTCAAATCAATAACATACAAATGATCAATGCAATGATATGACTAAGCTAATGCTTCTCGTTAAGTAGCCTTTATCCCATCTTCGCATTCATAGTTAATTATGGAACTAGGTCATCAGGAGTGGCTAGATACCCCTCTCTTTGTTCCGGGTGTTCACCTCAACTCCATTCTTATAACCCATGGTACGAAGGCAACCATCCTGAATTTATGGGGATTTCAACCCAAAGGTACAATACAACCTTCTAAGTAACCAACCTGAATTCTATGGGGATTTCAACCCAAAGGTACAGTACAACCTCCAAGGTAACCTTTCATTAGGAACCTTATAGTTTCTCCAAGG
>JAUPMG010020802.1:0-29153 GCA_031762675.1 Pachysandra terminalis | reverse complement strand
ATGAATTTCTGTATCTAAATACCTTACTATTAATATACATATACTCTCTTTTACCGCTAAAAAAAAAAATTGCCCTTTTGCATCTTTGTTATATATGTATCATCCAGATTAATCAGCTTTTGAACAACTTTTACACAAGCCAGATTTTCTTTGCTATCCGAATTGATCATCACATTGAGAGCTCTTTTTGAAACTTCAAATCTCGTTCAAACTTTCCCATGACTTTCTTTTTCGCGTTTTTTAATTTTTTTTTTTTTCAAATCTCACTTTTCTCTCTCTCTTTTCTTTTTTTCACTTTTTTGTCTTCTTTTTCTAAGACCTAAAAGGGATTGTTTGGGTGTAGAACGAGAGAATGAGAGGGAGAGTAATGTGGGGTTTACTTAGGTGTGAGGCAGTTGGATAGGAGGTTGGTACTTGGACTGAAAAGTATTATGAAGTAGGTTGGTATTTGTTTGTAAACGAGAAGAATTGTGTGGTACACAAGGGATGAGGACATCATAAAAGAGGAAGGTTGAATGGGTTTAGAGGTGAATATCATGTCTTGTCAACATATGTTCAGCAATTTACTTATAAAAAAGAACATATGTTCAGCAAGTTTGTTGGTTGAAACAACCATTTCAACACAAATTCCAATGTTTGAATCTTGTTGTTCAACAAACGTTTCAACGAGTGATGAATCAAGATTTAGATCATCATTTTTCTGGAAAGGAAATGATTTAGCTTGATTATCGGAATCCATAGAACTGTGGGTTATGGACCCATTGATGACACCATCCGGCTGAACATCTTGCCCTGAACTTTGATTGACACATGGATACTCAGGATTTGGAGCCTTCTGTTTCTTGACATTTGATGCATTCTTGTCTTTATACTGATTTTTCTTTGCAGGATCAATCACTGGATCATATGCTAAAGACATTCCACGAAGAACCAACCTTTTCTTGTCTTTCTGAAATGCATGTATTCTTCACTAGATTATAGGTAGCTTTTCGTTCTTCATTCCAAGGCTTTTCTAAAAGAAGATGACATGTATCTGTGATCACCCCAGGGTCGGGTGGACCATAGGTTGATCGGGTTATTTGGAGTCACCACCACTCATCGAGTTCGGATGTGAATGGTCACCCATGGTTTTATCAATTAAATGCGAAAATAGACCAAAATCATGAAATTTGTGTGTTCTGACCAGATTTTCAAGTAAGAGGGTTTATTTTGGAGGATGGGAAGGTGTTAGGCACCCATCCTCCCTCGGTTCAACCGGTTATCCGGTTCAAGGTTATTTGACCAATATATTAGGTCTAAAAGTAAGCTAAATCACGAAAGTTCTAATATTCCTACAAGCCTAAAGAAATTAATTACTAAAATAATTCCTAAAAAAATATTTAAAGTCTCTAAGACCCTAAAATGCTGAAGTTAATTAATATTTTAACCTGAAATGTATTAAATTCCTAGAAAGACCTAGAATACCTTAATCTAACCAACACCCTAAAAGAATCTAATATGCGAAAATCCTCATATCTTAACCTAAATATGTCAATATCTAAAATGACTAATCTACACAAAACCCTTAAAAGAACCTAATATGTACCCTAATAAAAATCACATATTATTAAGACTTAATAAAAATAAGGATCTGAAATACCTAAAGTTATTAAAATTCTAAAAAGATCATCAAGTATTAATATATACCACAATTAGTATTAACCTAATTACCATTTAATCTAAATCTGAATATAACTATATCTGAACAATTTTCAACCACTATGTACATAAAATATATAAAAATGAATAAAATAACGTATGCTAGATGTTAATTATCCAAGAAGGATATAACTCTTTCAAACCGGATACATTGGATTCAACCTATATTATCAATGCATACGATTGCAGATGTGAACATCTCATGGGGTAGAACACATTTAACAGATCAACATGAAGGCAAAATCTCACATAATAGACTTGTTAATAAATCATCCATTAAATCAAGAGAACAAAATCAGAATACTAACATTCACAGATCACATATACAAAGACAATGGATCGATGGTAAGCAATATACCTGTGCAGACAATAAGAGGGTCTCTCAAATACCACGTAGTGCTGTTATGCTCCTGCTTTGAACTCCTTGGTAGCTGAGCTTGAACGATAATTACCGAGCAATGGAGCTCGGATTAATGAGTTGCTGAGTTTACAGCAGAATCGAATGGGGTTTTGCACCGAGAACAGCAGAACTCTGGTTTGTGTGAAGCAGCTTTAGTTTAATAAAGGTTTGCAGAAGGTGAGGTTGTAGACGATGGCTGAGATCTTGAAGGTGTGAATCGGATTGTTGGGCTTTCTGGGTTAGTTGAAGATGGGGTTGTCTCTGTTTGGAGGTGAACGAGTGGGTAAGAACATGGAAGTGGAGAGGTTGAAGTGAACTGGTTTGGTTCAACGGAATCTGGGTTTGGGTTTTTTGGGTTTAGGTAATGGTGGTTAGATTCGGCTTGGGTTTCAGGTGGTGCTGTGGTTAGGGATTTGCAGAGAGTTGGTTTTAATGAAGGAGATGGAAGGGGTTTCGGCTGTTAATGGATTCAGATTGTTAATGGAGGTGGTGCGAGGTTAATTTCCGGTTGGGTTTTTTGCAGAGGTAGAAGAAGTGAAGAAGAAGAAGAGGAAAGAAGAAGAAAGTGGAAGGAAGAGAGGAAATGACAGAGTTATATTTATAAATATAAGTATTATGAATTTACATTATTATACTTACAAATATATAAACATTACATATAATAATATTTTATTGATATAATACATTAATATTATATATAATTCATTTTACATATGAAAGTTATTTAATGTACAATATAAGTTAATTAAGTGTATAAGCTACATATTTTATTTAAAAATATATTCTATTAGTCCTATGAATCGATCATATATTTATTAGTTAACAATTAAAAAACACACACTGTCAACTCAACATAGATTAGGTTTTTATGCATGATTTGTATATTAAAAATAAAATGTTATCTTATAAAAAAATATTATGAATTTGTAATTTATTTAATATATATATATATATATATATATATATATATATATATACATACGTTTATAATATATCATTCCATGAGATATTTATAGTATTTTGTATGTTATTTTAGTTTATGTGATATATTATAACTTTCCTTTACACTTATAGAGGTTTTTATTCACTTTCCTTGTGCTAGCACGCGTAGCGCTTGGCTTCCAAGTTAATATATATTGTATGCATATGTATATCATATAAAAAACATGTTAATTTATTATATTTTGACCTTACCTTTGCATAAAAATAGGTATCGTTTTATGTATCCACCATTTTCCTTTTGTATCCATCGTATCAATGATTTTTACAGCGTATCCGAAATGATACTCGATACATATCCGTTTTCGGGCCGACCGATAGGCTACCTCGATACGATATTTTAAACCACGATAAAATAGGGTTGGGCTTTGTTTGTAAACGAGAAGAAACGTGTGGTCTATTGCTAACACAAGGGATAAGGACATCATAAAAGAGGAAGGTTGAATGGGTTTAGAGGTGATTAGGTGTGATACAAGAGGATATTGGAAAGGTATGCTATTCTAAATAGTTGGGGACTTGGGTTTACTTGTGTAGGATTTGATTGGATTAAAAAATGTTGAAAGAGGGTGTATGGGTCCACACCTCTTCTCTCTCCAAATTATTCCTCACACTTTCACTCTCTTTTCTCTCTCATCAATAAATTTTTCCCTTCTCTCTCCCTCTTTACAATCCATACCTCTCTCTCTCTCTCTCTCTCTCTCTCTCTCTCTCTCTCTCTTTGCAACGAAAAGAACCTTTTATTTGGTAGGTCTATTCCCACCCTTCTAAAACCCAAGTTTACTTTTTCTTATCTCACTACACAGCCCTCGCATTCTCTCTCTCCCTTTAGTTTACAGGTATTTTCACTCCCACCCCACTTTCTATCTCCTTTTCTCTTATTCTCTTTTAAATCTTTTGTGGAACCTTCTTTTAACACTTTCAGAAATCACCTATTTAATTTCACCCCCTTTATCCACCTGCCTCACACCTAAGTAAACCCCATCCCACTCTTCCTTCTGTCATCCCATTCTATATCCAAGCAAACCCTTTAGTTCTTAAAAAATAGAAGAAAAAGGGATGATATTTGAAAAAAGAAAGTCATGGAAAAGTTTGAATTCAGAACGAAATTTGAAGTTTTAGAATAAGCTATCAATGTGAAGATCGAAAGATAATGAAAAGAACCTCATTTCTGAAGAAGCTGTTCAAAAGCTGATTAATTTGGGTGCCACATATGAACATAACAAAGGTGTAAAAGGTCAGTTTTAGTTACTCTCTACTCTGAAGGCTTATTCTGATCGTGTTCTGCAAAATTGTACCTATAGACACATGTCATCTTCTTTTGGGAAAGCCTTGCATTGAAGAACGAAAAGCTACCTACGATATAATGAAGAATACATATGCAATATAGAAGGACAAGAAAAGATTCGTTCTTCGTGGAATGTCTTTTGCATCAGATCCAGTGATTGATCATGCAAAGAAAGACCAGCATGGCAACAAGATTGCATCGAAGGTTGAAGAACAGAAAGCTCCAAATCCTAAGTATCCATGTGCAATCATAGTCAAGAGCGATATGTTCAACAAAATGGCATCATCCATAATCCAAAATTCTAAGGATTCTGAGAATCAAGTATTCTTTTCCAGAAGAATGGTGATCTAAATCTTGATTCATCACTTGTTGAATAGTTTGTTGATCACCAAGATTCAAACATTCAAGTGCATGCTGAGCTAGATGTTTTTCAACTAATAAAGTTGCTGAGCACATGTTGACAAGATAGAATCTTCAAGATATAGACTTTATCTTCCTATGTGAATCGTTCAACAATCAAAGCCATTGCTTAAAAGTTATCGACTTAATAATTTGTGTATCTCAATTTCGTTAGTGGAGGCTATTCATAAAGAAATGCAAGAAGAAATATGGAAATTTTGCTCATTCTTCAACATTTCCAAACTCGAGGATGAGTTTTCTTCAAATAGGAGAGATTGACGTGGAATAGCCCAGCTTATCCAACAAACTTGTTAGTATGTTTTGGCTTGTGCACGCCTAATTAACTCGTGGATTAACCCATATGCCAGGCCCAAGCCCATTAGTTGGTTGTTGACCCATGGACCTATTCTTAGTAGTAGCAGTAGTAGTAAGTAGAACTCCATTCTTACGAGAATAAGTTAAGATAGGAATAAGCTTAGATAGGGATTATCTTTTCGTAGTTTGAGTCTAAGTAGGAAATTGTTGGTAAGTACGGAATTATTTCTATAAATGTGGGTGTAATATTCTCTTTTGGAATACAAAATAAGATTATTATTTTCACCGCTATTTGTTTTATGGAGGTAAGACCCTTTCTTCCCTGGTAATGGTGAGACCCCATTATCAAACCCTTGCTTCAGATTGGTGATAATTCAATTTGTTCGAGGCCATGGCAGTGAGGCTTTTCCATACTATCCTTTCCCCATTTTTTTTTTAATTATGTTATCATACTTGAAGAGTTTCATACTGTCCTGTTGGCATTGAAAAGATTGGAGTCTCACCAATTTGAAGCAAGGGTTTGTTAATGGAATCTCACTCACCACTACAAGGGAAGAAGAGGAGGCTCACCTCAAATCAATTACACAAATTGTGCTAAGAGTAATAGTCTTATTCTGTACGCCAAAAGAGAACATTAGAACCATATTTATAGAAATAATTCTTTGGTTACACTTAAACTAGGAAAAGATAAAGATAATCCCTAAATAAGCTTATTCATTTCTTAACCTATTCTCCTACTCAAAACTCTAACAGATAAGAATGGAATCTTATTTGCATACTACTACTGCTACTACTAGGAATATGCCCATGGATCGACAACCAATTAATAAGCTTGGGCTTAGCATATGGGTTAATTCATGAGTTGCGGAGTTGGCCCAACTAGGCATGTACAAGCCAAATCATACTAACAAGTGGGCCGGGCCTGTTGGACTGTTCCACATTAATATTCCAGGAAATCCAGTGGTTCTCCAACCAGCTCATGGCCTTGGGTGTTAATAAGTGGGCTGTGCCTGCTAAACTTTTCCACATCAACCTGGTGATATGCACAATGCCCTCATATGTTTTCATGTTCCTCTCACCCGAACGCCCTCTCCCCATCTTCCATTATTCATCAGAAAAAAGAACATTGCATTATACAATGCTTACTTTCTGGCTTATTGTTTGTGTGCTAATTAGATGTATGCCTGCATGGATGCACACAAGCATGCTTATGAAACAGTTCTAACTTGATGATTTTATTGAAACAGATTAAATTAGTGGTGTATATTGGCATAAATTCTTCATTTTTCTTATGATTGAAATTTAGAAGATGCATAACAGTTCCAGGTTACATTCTGAAGTTTTAGTTGGCTGTAGGACACAAGTAATTGAAGCAGAAGGCTGTAAAATAATTTTGGATTAATGAAGTTTTTATTGTCATTTTATCTCAGATCAACTATATCTTGTCCAATTAGCTTAATTGCCATCAGTTAATCTAGGGTATTGTACTTTAACAATTGGTTCCGTGACTACCAAATTCTGCTGGAATTTTGTTATGTTTTTAGAATCTATATTGTTACTGCCATGAGCATATTACCTGTTTCCATTTTAATTACATTTGATGCATAAACTATTTGTGCAGGGTGGTTTGCTAAGGATCCTACTATCTTGTGTCGTGTTGGTCATGTGCTTTTGCAACTGCCATATGCAGATAAACGTCAACCTAGGCAAATTATAATTGCTGATGACTGTTTTAAACTACTAAAGATTCCTGTAAGCCGGGTAGCTCAGGTGGTGATTAAATCCACTGAGAAGCTGTTTGGAAGTATGTTATTTTGCTCTATGACTTGTACATGCCTCAAATTTCTTGATTGATCTTTCTCTTCCCAGCATTTTCTTCCGTTTCTATGGCTGAATCTTGTAAGCTGCTTCTTCAGGGCAACTACTGAAGCATGTAAATCTTGAAGGCTATATTGATTCTAAAGTTTCAAGCTTGAACCAATTTTATAACAAGAATAGAAATGGCGAACTGAAATCTTCTTCGTTAAAAATGCTAGCGCATGCCATGCAGTTTCTTCAATGGTGAGTTTCCGGCTATACTACTTTAGTTTTCACTCTCTGTGCTTATTATGTGACCAATCTATTTGAATCGTTGTTGGAAGATATCTGAAGTCATTATTATCATTATTTTTTAATTTTTTTTTTTCCAGTGGAGATCTGTTAATGCTTTTTTGTTTGGATGGTATTGTTATGCAAGTCCTGTGTTTTAGTTTTTGTGATTGAGAATTCTTTGTTGGAAATGTGTAACTGTTGCTGGTGGTGGGTACATCGTGACTGATGATTAGGTTCGTGATAAGTTAATTCTTTTTTTAGTTGGTTCAGGTCTCTTTATAATTGTTGGTTGGGATGGTTTAATATTCTTTGTAGGATGAGGTTTTAGAAGCTTTACCATTGCTGCTTCTGGTGGTAGGGTGGGGTTGGAACATCATACCATGATGGTTAGCTCCATGATGATGGAGTCTTTCTGTGTGAAATGGTTGCTACTGTTAGTTGGGCTAGGAGCAAGTTGTTTACTTTATAGTTCATGGATCTTTCTCTTTGAAGTGTTTCAAGTATCTATAAGAATGCATACTTGATCACCCTCCCTTTCTGCAAAGAGAAATGCAGATTTGTCATATCATCCCTTTTTTCTTGATGCATGAATTGGATTTGTCTCAAGTGATTCAAAATCTTGGATTCAACTGCAGAACAGCATTTGGATTTTATCAGAGGCAATTTGTGAAGTTTATCTGTCTTAAACACCTTAAGTTTTGCCAAGCACCTTATATTCCCTGACTTGATGTTGTTTACAAGTTTATCAATGAGTATATTTTTGGAATGGGTTTTGATGCCAGGAATGGGTATTTGCTTGGTTACATTTGTCTGTTTGCTCTAAGTGATGCTTTTGCACTGGTACTGTCTCCTATAAGGATTCACATCATTGTACAAAACATTTGTTTAGGGGTTGCCATGCTCCAGTGGGAGTTGAAATGGAGTGTAGTGCAGTGACTAGGTCCACCTGGTGAGGTGAAAATTAGCTGGTTAAGTTACTCATTTTCCTTTTAGTCTACTTGTTACTAGAGGACAACGATGTTGATATTGTGATTGATCAACTGAGAGAGGGCCCCTTTTTATTTATTTATTTGTTTTTCCTCTTTGTTGTTCTGCCTGCTTTAACATTAATTTCTTTGAAAATTACTGGGTATGCATGACATTTAGATCCAAGAAGTTTGATAATAATATCGATTTGTGCTTTATCTTATCCGTTTTGACATTGACAATTGCTCTTCATGTGTATCGTTCAACATCTTAGTCAAGGCTAGTTTTCCATTTTTCTATAACTTGTCTCAATCAATATGTTAATGATGCTTGTTTAGCACCTCTTAAAACAGGCAAGAGTTCAAACTTAATCATGAAGAATGGGTCAACTCTGCCAAACCTGTTCTGGATTCTTTCGTGTCAGCAAAATTAAAGGAAACCGTGGAGCTCTCAGAGACAAAGGTTGACAGCTGCCAATTAATAAGGAATGAAACACGATTGGCTCTCAACTCCCTTCTGAAGGTATTTGTAAAAATATAACTGTGGGCATTGTGCAGGCGACTTGATAATATTTTTGATAAATATGCCATTCTGAGTTTCATCATAGAGCTAGGTTTTGTTCTTTTACTTCTGTAAATTCTAGTGTATAATTTAAACCCAATTTTTGCAAGTTCTGCAAGACAACAAGTGAGTTGAAGGTCTTGGAAAACCCCAAACTTGAATTGGAAAAAACAATAATAATAGAAGACACACAAAAGAGAGTAAAATATAAATGGCGATGCGATATGATCTGAAACAAAAGCAAAACTTACAAAGCTTTTGATTCAATCTGTTCCTGTATCATATGAAACAGGATAGATCCCACAAGTCAAAAAATGCAATGTCTTCCTCTCCTTATTTTTTGTTTCCATGTTATTTATGTTTGAGATTTAAGTAGAATTAACCTTGGACATCACTTCACCTCATGAAAAAGCTATGAGATCACAAAAGAGGGTAAAATATAAATGGCGATGCGATATCATCTGACACAAAAACAAAACATACAAAGCTTTTGATTCAATCTGTTCCTGTACCATATGAAACAGGATTGATCCCACAAGTCAAAGAATGCAATGTCTTCTTCTCTGTCCTTATTTTTTGTTTCCATGTTATTTGTGTTTGAGAATTAAGTAGAGTTAACCTTGGTCACCAATGAAGAATCCAGAATGAGAACCATAAAATTCTATAAACCTAGAAGCTACGTATCTTTGTGTGAAATACCTCATGTTCGCATTAGGTATGGTGGAGAAAGTAGTTTGCTCATATGATTTATCTTTGTCCTGCTACCCACCACTCTCACCCTAGTTAGTGCTACCTCATACATATCTTTAATAAGTTTATTGTATCTGATTGGTACTCTTATTTCTGCCCAAAATCCACCAGATTTACTCTCTAGCAATTCTATAACGTTCTCTCTAAATCAATACAACAATGTGAAGGTCTTTCCTCTTCTCTCTGAACTTCTTTACCAATTGTCAAAGTAAAAGGATCGCCTCAATGGTAGACCTCTCTGGAATATAACCAAATTAATTTTCTAATAGGTTATTCTTTTTAATTTTTGTTTCATCACTCTTTCCCATAATTTCATGGTATGGATAAAATATCTCCTTTATTCTTCTTATATATAGGCATTACACTGGTTCAAAATATCTTATGGAGGTAGCGTATCGGTTGGTCAAAAAACGAATATGTAGTGGGATACGTATCGGATACGCATGAATACGTTGAAAAATCATGGATGCGGTGGATACACATAACAAATGGTGGATACTTTAAACAAGACCCTTTATAAGCTTAAAATATGATCAATTACATATTTTTCATAGAATGCGTCCAATATATATTAACGTGCAAACTGACCGGTACACGCGCAGGCACATGGAAAGTTAATTAAATCTAAATAAAAGTTATAATGTATTAAATGAGTTAATAAAACGCAAAGAAAATCATACATTTTTAATGGAAATTGGAATTCATTACCTATAAGTAACAAGATGTAATAATTTAAGACATATAAGCATACTTTCAAACATCAACAAATGAATAAATCCATTTTGAATATATTAGAATAAAAAAGAACAAATTTTATTACCTATAATTGCGTACTTCAAAAAAAAGTTCTTATTCATCAGTCTTTAGAGAATGAAAATAGCAAATGAAAAGAAGAAGAAGAATATTAGGCCATCCAAACAGGTCTCTCTCTCTCTCTCTCTCTCTCTCTCTCCCTTTTTTTTTTTTTTTTTTTCCTTTTTTGAAATTAGATTAGTAAAATTTAAGGGTTTTTTTTGTATTTTTTTTTCCATTTTTTGATCTTCCCTTTTTCTTTTTTTTAGTAGTTTTTTTATAGTATCGAGCATATTGGGATAGTATCTACTATATATCGACCGTATTGGTAATGTATTGATTGATACAATGTAAAAGATACATATTGTATCATAATGTTGTGTCTCGTGCCATATCGATTGGTACACGATACATATCGACTGATATGACATGATATTTTAAATAATGGGTACTACCATGCTCTTCCTCCAAGCATTTGGCAGTTTTTAAGTCCTTAAATTCTATCAAATAACTCAGTCAATCACAATACGCCGATCTCGCCCATGCACTTCCACACTTCAATTAGAGTACTATTTGGTCCTAAAGCTTTTCTTATTTTTGTCTTGGCTAAAGCGCCCTTCACTTTGGGGACCTTTAATTAATGTAGCAGTATCTTGATTTTGCCAAATCCATTTCTTCACTTAAAATTAAGCTCTCCGTACCTTCACCATTTTAATCTTTTTTGGAAGTATTTCTCCACCTCTCTTTAACCTTCTCATACTTTAAGACTCTTAAATCCTTGTTCTTAATGCATCTAGCATGATGTAAATCTTGTCTTCTTTCTCAATCTTAGAAGTTCATAGATATATTTCTCACCCTATTTCATACCTATTGTATAGGTTATCATATGCTTATTTTAGCCCTATCCATCATCTTTTTTATTTTATTTTTTAAACATTTCTTTCAAAATTTTCTTTTTTCTTAATTCTTTACCAATTTTTAAAATAATGTCTCTTCTCTTTAACAGCCTCTTGAACATTATTACTCCACGACGATTTTTTTAATTTTTATTTGTTGAATTGAAATTGACCTTTAGATTTTTCTATGACCTTTTTCCGTACACTTTTAATGTGTGTGGCCATTTTAGTCCACATCCATGTTGGGTTTGTTTCTAGATGACATGTTCCCTTTTGTATTAGTTTGTCTCTAAAAAGTAAAAACAACATAGTTTTCAACTTTTAGGTTCCACCATTTTATTTTGGGATTGCTTTTAATATATTTTCCTTTTCCAACTCCTAATACAGAAATCCATCACCATCAATTTGTAGTGTGAAGCTAGATTTTATCTTGGAATGACTTTGTAATCTATCTTTGCAAGTGCCTGATTCATTTCTCGTAAAAAGGAAAAAGTCAATTTGACTCCATTTTGTTCCACTCTTTGAAGGTTAGTATATCTTTTCGTAAAGGAAGGTACCACTTTGGGTTTGGCAGGCAGCGAATTTTTTTATCTAAATCTCTTATAACATGAACCTTGAACCAACTTTTCAACCAGAAAAGTAGGTTTTCTTTTTGGATCCTCAACTGAAGTTTTTATACATATTCATTGTGATGAGAATTTATAAATTAGTGAAATAGGTATTGTAGAATTTGTAGTGTAATTGCAGCATGGACAAAATATGGAAAAATGGGTACAATAGTCCTACTAGCAACAGATCAAGGCATAAGGAATAATTGTCCCAATTGTTAAACTTTCCCTATTGAGGCCCTCAAACTCTTTACTCTTAGTATTGGGTCGAAGATCAATTGGACAAACAGTGTTTGATCCCTATGCATATATGTTAATCATTTCATTTTTATACTGTCAGACTTCCTCCAATTCCTTTCCTTCCAAAGACCCCTGTAGAGCACAAAAGGGTCAAGTGACTAGAGAATGCAGCATTGGTATTGAAATGCACATTTCCTTAAGAAGTAATCGGGTCCCAGCATACCTAGAGAGCACTTAGTAGTGCCAAGGGACAAGAAAAAGCTCTAAATTTCTATTGTCATTTTGGAGGCTTGTGCTACTCATTTGGGATGTGTGGTTGGAGAGGTTCTCATCTCTTTTCTCTTCGGTCATTTCCATCTCTTAGTAGATTATGAACCTGGAAAATAAGGAAAACAGTTTGTAAGTGGAAGAAAACCTTTTTCTCTCTAGGCTATTGAATCACTCTTATTGAGGGGACTTGGTGCAGTACTACCCCTTGTTGATTTTTATGATTCCTACCAATGTATCGGAGGATGGAAAATTTGAAAGGTATTTTCTTTGGAGAGAAGGGGCTTATAAAGGAGTATGAGAGTAATGGATAAGTTGGGGAGGTGGTTTTCTGAAGGGGAATTTCCTTTGGAGAGAAGGAGCTCGTGGTTGGTGATGAACATTGCATCAGGTTATTGGAAGTTGACTGGTGTTGGCACTTGGCTGGCAGGCTTTGTGATCTGTCCTCAATTATACTGTCGGGTCCATCTAGTGGTTTATTGGTGAGGCATCATGTTCTCAGTAGGGAAATTGGTGAGTGCCTATTTCTTCCAGCCAGATTGTTAAAAGCATGTTTAAAAAAGGAGTGTGTTCAAGTTTACTACTCGAGGTTGCATTGTAGTCGGATCTTTCTGAAGTTCAGTGGGTGGTTTATAGGTTCCTTTCTCACCATCTGGGATCTCAAGGTTCCACCTAGAGTCAATATTTTTATGTGGTGTCTTGTGATGGGAAAATTCCCTACAGTTAGGGATGGTAATAGAGTGGTTAAACAGGTAATCCGCTTCGCTTTACCCTTATTGGAACGGGTTTGGTAAGCCGAAAATTGAGGTTTGAGTGTGGCACAACCAACCTTAACCACTTGTTGCTATTCAAGTATGGGGCAATAATTTATATTGTACTGAAAATATATGATCTAGAAGTGAATGTGTTAAAAGTTTATATAGGCTACTTGTATTGCCAAGGCAAAGTATTTAAAGAGACAAGGCAAGATTCCTTCTCCTTAAACTTCTGTAAAAGGCGACACCTCTTTTGTGACTCAACACAATTCTTGGTCACGTGTCGTGAGGGAAATGGATAGAACTAGTGGTAGGAGTGTGGGAGACACAGCTGCAGTAGCCCTCAGGGAAGGAGGTTGTCGGGGATGTTAGATAGATTTAAATTTAAACTTTCCCCCGCTGCCTTTGCGTGTTGACCCTATTGGGCCTTGTGCCTCGTGGGGATCCTAATGACGGTCATGTGGACCACTTGGGTTCTAGAGTTTGTATAGTCCAACCCCGGCCTGATCTCAGGGCCTTGAGCGCAGTTCGAGAGGTGCATCATGGGCTCGTATGAGGCCCGATTCCAGTAGCCCTATGGGTAGATTTCCCTCTCGAGGGAGAGGAAGATATTATTCTAGAAGAAATTCCTAGCCCTCGCGAAGCAGTAGGAGCTGAGGACGGTCTTTGTTCCAGAGCAGAGGATTTTAGGGGTTGGTTTCGGAAAAATTGTGCTCATTGATTGAGAATGAAGTGAAGAAAGCTATTCAGAATCTTAGAAGGAATAATATTGCTCCATCTTTGGAGGATGGGGGTGTTTTGCAGTCCACGGGTTCCTACTCGAGAGTCACCTTTGATTTGGGGTCTTTCCCCTTTGTTGTGCTCAATCCCCCGTCATGCACGTCCTCCGGCTTTGGTCCTTGACAAAGTGATGAAGGTTGGTGCTGTGCGATTGGTGTTTCTTCGCCTCATTCTTTCAATCGGTGTACTTCTGAGGATGTTACTGTTGCCGCAAGCAAGGAAAATATATGCTTTGTTCAAAAGATTCTCGAGCTGATTAGTCCCAGGTCTGTTGAGGTCTTCTTGGGTGGGGCAGTGGAAGAAAGTAAGAAAAGAAAGACAAGAAAAAGACTATTACAAGTAAGGACAAAAAGTTTAGTACATAAGAAAAGAAAAGAAGATGGTTGCCAGAAGTTGTTTCTTCTAATGCTGAAGGGGTTCGGATTCCAACTGCATTCTATTCTGCTTGAATTCTAGAAGAGACGAGAAGGTCCGAGAGAAAATGCCAGCTGTCGTGCGTTATAAATGAAGTGTCTTGCGTCATAAATGAAAAATTACAACTGTCTGGGTCATTAAATGCCTTCACTGTATCAAAAATTGACTTTTTGTCTTCTGTGAACAGTGATGAACAATAATGAACAGTGCTCCACAACAGTGTTTTACTACAGTGTCGTGAATAGTGCCGCAACAGTGTTTTCTGCTACAGTGACGTGAATAGTGTTGCATCAATGGTTCTGCTATAGGCATGTGCTTCTGTGATCCAGAACAGGGTTTCTGCTACAGGTCTGTAGTGCAATGTGGTTCCGACTGGCTCAGTTGTTTAGGGTTCCATTGCATTTTTCAGATTGTGATAGTATACGCTGTCTTCAGAGGCAAGACTGGGGACCGAGAAGTTGTCATTCAACAATGTGGCTTCATATTCTTCAGTCTCCATTTCCAGATCAGTAGGAGTGTCCAAATCTATTCTTTTATAGATTTGAGTGAGCAAGGTTGTGGCTTCAAGGGTTTGCTCAGGAGATGGAATGTAGGAACATGAAAGGTGGGTGATGAAAATTCTTCGGCCATCAGTGAGATGGTTTGGTTATTTTATCCCAAGAAAGGATATTTTAATCAACCAAACTAAAGGTTCAAAAATCTTTAGTAAGTTCGATTGTAAATCAGAATTTTGGCAAATCCTATTAACTGAAGAGTCAAAACCATTGACTGCTTTCAGTACTCTCAAAGGACATTATCAATGGCGTGTAATGCCTTTCGGATTAAATACTGCACCTCAAATCTTCCAACGATGGATGGATAAAATCTTTAAAGACCTTAAAGATTTCTATGTAGTATGCATAGATGATATACTTGTCTTTTCCAAATCCATGGAAGAACATAAAAATCATCTCAAAATCATTTGTGACAAATACGGCATAATTTTGTCACCAACCAAAATTGAACTTGAAAAAGATTCATCACTGTTTATCATTGTTCACAGAAGGCAAAAAGTCATTTTTTGATACAGTGAAGACATTTAATGACCCAGACAGCTGTAGTTTTTCATTTATGACGCAAGACACTTCATTTATGGTGCATGACAGCTGGCGTTTTCTCTCGGATCTTCTCGCCTCTTCCAGAATTCAAGTAGAATAGAATGCAGTTGGAATCCGATCTCTATAAATAGCCCCCTTCAGCTTCAGAAGAAACAACTTCTAGCAACCATCTTCTTTTCTTTTCTTATTTACTAAGCTTTCTGCGCTTACTTGTAATAGTCTTTTTCTTGTCTTTCTTTTCTTACTTTCTTCCGCTCATCTATCTCTGTAAACTGGTATCAGAGCAGTTACCTTCCTGTATATTACAACCTTTCAGCATTTGTAAAATACAATCGTCCTCTGTAAGTATACTCTTTCATGTTGCATACTTGACGTATATGTTGTTAATGTTTACAATATTTTTGTAATATCATATTACGTTTAATATCGTTGTGATTTTATTCTTCACGAGTTTTTCTTTACTTTCTATATTTAACTTTCATTATTATTGCATTTTTCTTTGGCTCTTGCTGTGGTAAAACCCATACATTTGTTACTATTTCAAAGCCCATATCCTGTTGGCCATTTGCTAAGTGTAGCGCAGGCTTAAAGGAATTTGGTTTTAGGAACCTGAAACAACAAAGTAACAGAATGTCTTAGGTACCAATCACAGTTATGGAAAAAGAAAAATTACCAATAATACTTGAATGCTTAGGTACATGGGTGGGAAAAGCAGAAGAAGACTATAATCATATGGTACATATAAATAAAAAATCTGAAAAAAATCTAAATATTATTAGTGCTACTTCAAATACTATATCTGATATGTTAGGTGGTCTAATAACTCGAATATATCATAGAAAAACTACACATCAGCACTACTCCAACACACATTAGTGAGAAGAAGACTAATCTGTTTATTGCTGAAGTTCTCCTTCGTTTGAATGATCTAGGCGATCCTGGTCATGTTACGAACTCTGCTTACACCTCGTTAGATACAGTTCCGGATTCCCCTTTAGATCTTGACCAGGTCACTCCAGGAGTGGCAGATGTGGTCACGAATGGTTTTTCTTCTACTAAAAAGTCTTGGTGCAATGGAGAAGCCAGAAGACCCCTGCTTTGTCTTTGGATTGCGAGTCAGTGCTGTCTCCTTTGGTCCCCTATCTGATATCTTCTCCTTCTCTTACATCTGAAGGTATGAATGAATCAGGTAACCCAGGTGAGCCGTGTTGTGATTTGAACTTATTGGCTGAATTCCCATCTATGTACTCTTAACATTAAATGCAGGCAAATGAGTCTGGTCAGGGATTTATTCTCCCATGTTTCTCCGTGGCCACTTACTTCTTTGGAAGACAAGGGAGATGAGTTGAATGTTACCCAGATCGAGCATAGGATCGAAGGGGTGGGTAGCGAGGAGAGTTTATGTGCTACGCAGGTAGAGTGGTGCTCAGAATGGGAAGGTGTTGTAGATTTTGCTTCCAATCTCCAGATTGGAGTCTGGAACCGTAATGGCGATTTTGGTCCCATTTCGTTAGCTGTAGAGGAGTTTAGAGTCCGAGTCGAGGTGGCTGGTCCTGTGAGTGAGGGCGAGGGTGAGAACTCGAATAGATCACAATGGGTATCCAGTACAAAAGGAAAAGGTTCGAGAGCCAGTGTCCGATGGGATGAGTGGTGGTAATCCATAAAGATCATAAGTTGGAATGTGAGAGGGGTAGGGAGTGGGGAAAAAAGAAGAGCAATTGAAGATATTAGGAGGAAGTTAGGTGCTGATATTATAGTAATCCAAAAAACCAAGGAGGTCATTTCTCAGAAAATTATGAGGCAATGAGGGGGTGCTAGGAACAAGGATTGGGATTTTGTTCCTTCAAATGGTAGATCTGGGGGGATTTGTATGTTTGATATAAGGATTGCGTTAACAAAATAGATGTTTGGAGAGGGAGGTTCTCATTGTTCATTAAATTTTGTAGTGTTAGTGATGGTTTTGTCTATGGCCCCAATAAGCTCGAGGAGAGACCTGGGAGGAACTTAAAGGAATTCATGGATTTGGTGTTGATCCTTGGTGTCTTGTGGGGGATTTTAATGTGATCAATTTGGTCCAGGAAAAGTCTAATGGGAGTCGTATCACCGAAAGCATGAGAGGTTTTGTCGAATTCATCCTTGAGTGTGAAATTGTGAATTGAGGGAGTATCCTCTCTTAGGTGGGAGATTTACTTGGTTCAATTTGCAAGAAAACACAGTTAGCTACAGATTGGACAGGTTTTTAGCTTCGTCTTCTTGGGATGAGCACTTCCCACATATCACCCAAAATTTTTTGCCTAGACCTATCTCGGATCATTTTGCTATCTTGATCAACACTGAGTTGGTGGGTAGTGGGGGTCCTCCTTTCAGATTTGAGAATATGTGGCTTCTTCATCCCAATTTTGAGGATCTAGTTAAGGGTTGGTGGGGATCCAGGATTGTCAAAAAGTGGGTGGGAAGGCTTCAAGTTTCCCTTTTTTTTTTTTGATCGATAAAAGTATCTATTATATATATGTATTAATGATTATTATTGTACATAGTGTGTGTATATACTTCAATCCCCCCAACAATAAAACATTACTCTAAGACGGAGAATCCCAATACAAACCCCAATTACAATAAAATTCAGATTGATCGATCCCCCCCAAATTCTGTGTATGAGGTTGACCAAAAAAAGAGCAATGAGATGGTACTGTCAATAAGCTTATGAACATCCTTTTCCGACCCTTTGAGCAGTACAAAACTTTTATAGATGGACTCCCAGATCTTCCTGGTCACCTCGCAATGAAGAAGAACATGTGAGATTGTTTCCTCCTTTTTGCAAAGACAGCATCTTGAAGCCATTGACCACCCTCTCCTCTTAAGGTTATCACACGTTAGAATTCTATTAAGTACAGCCGCCCAAAGAAAAAAAGAATCTTAAGGATATCACACGTTAGAATAATATTAAGTACAGCCACCCAAAGAAAAAAAGAAACCTTTGACAGGATTCCGGCAAACCAATTCAGCTTCCAAGGACCAACCACTTTTTCTTCCTCGGTTCAGGCAATATACATGGAATTAACCGAAAATGACCATTTCTGTCCCCATTTCCATGCTCTAGTGTCTATACCTTCACTAACCTTTGTCTCGATCACAACCTCCATCAGATTAGCCACCTCTTCCACTTCCTAGTCCAATACTCTCCTTCTTAACTTAAGGTTCCACTCCCACTCCCCACTATCAGAGTTTAAATGGTCCTTAACCCAATCATCCAGATTTAACGCCAAGGCCGCCATCCCCGGGAAACCAACAAACAAAGGTTCTTCGCCACACGAGACATCTTTCCAGAACTTCAGTCTATCTCCTCTTCCAATGTTAAACCTCACCCCTAAGTAAAACACTTCCAAAATTGAACGTATGGCTTTCCAAAGACCCACCCGGAAAGAAAGAAGAGAGCTTTAATTGAAATCCAGAACATCGATAAGATTGAAGAGAGCAGAATTCTTGATGGTGTTGAAAGAGAAAGGAGTGAATGGAAAAAGGAACTAGAGGATATTTTGAAGAAAGAAGAGGTGTGTTGGAGACAGAAATCCAAAATGACATGGTTAAAGGGTGGAGATGGAAATACTAAATTCTTTCACAATATGGCAAATTATAGGAAGAAGAAAAATTCTATTGTGTTGTTGGAAAGAGAGGGTGGAGTCATTGAGGATTCTAAAGTGATTGAGAAGGAGATTTCAGATCATTTCTCCAATCTGTACTGTTCTGAGCAGAAATACAGATTCCGTTTGGGCAATTTGGATGGACCTAAGTTGGATGATTTTGCTTTGGATTTATTGGATAAAGATTTTGGGGAGGAGGAAGCTAAAAAAGTCATTTGGGATTTGGATAGGAATAAGGCTTCTGGGCCGGATGGGTTTTCTATGGCTTTTTACCAAGATTGTTGGGAGATCATTGAGGACGATTTGATGATAGTTTTCAAGGAGTTCCACACGAGTGGGGTCATCAATAAAGCTACTAATGCTACTTTCTTAGTGCTGATCCCTATAATAAAAGGTGCTGTGAAGATCAAGGATTTTAGACCTATTAGCCTGGTTACTAGTGTGTATAAGATTTTGGCTAAGGTGTTAGCAAATAGATTGAAGTTGGTTATAGGTCAAATATTGGACAGCATCCTTGTGGTCAATGAGTGTGTTGAGGAGAAAATAAGAAAGAAGGATCCCAGTTTGGTTCTTAAAGTTGACTTGGAAAATCATACGATAGAGTCGAGTGGGGTTTCTTGGAGTCTGTCCTTAGGTGGAAAGGGTTCTCTGATAAATGGTGTAAATGGGTCAGAGGGTGTGTCAGTAATATTCAGTTCTCTTTTTGCCTTAATGGGGGTATCTCTGGTCTTATCTCATCTTCTAGGGGATTAAGACAGGGGGATCCTTTGTCCCCTTTCCTTTTCACCTTGGTTAGCGATGTTCTGAGTTGTTTATTCTCTAGAGCGGGTGAGATGGCTTGATTCATGGTTTTAAGATTGGTAAGGACAAGATTAAGATGTCCCACTTACAGTTTGCTGATGATACCCTTATTTTTTTTTTTTGGAAATGTCTAGAGACAATCTGTTTTGGTCCAAATGTATTCTGAGATGTTTTGAAATGCTTTCCGGGCTTAAAACATGGTTCAAAATATCGTATCAAGGTAGCGTATCAGTCAGCTCAAAAGTGGATATGTATCGAGTATCGTATCGGATACGCTTGGATACACTGTAAAAGTTATAGATACGGTGGATACTCAAGGAATATGAAGGATACATAAAACAAGACCCACTTTTATGCAAAGAGAAGGTAAAGATATGATAATTTAACATGTTTTTGATATGATACACCCACACATATAATATAAATTAACGTGAAAACCAACCGCTACGCGCGCAGGCACACGAAAACTTCAAAAAACTTCAATAAGTGTAAAGACATAATATATCACATACACTAATAAAACATAAAAAAGCATACATATCTAGTGGGATCAATTACCTATAAGTAACAAGATGTAATCATAATTTAAGACATAGAAGAACAACTTTTATTACATATAGATGCACGTTTCAAACAAAAAACCTTCTCTCTCTCTCTCATTCTTTTTCTTTGTTCTTTTTAAAATTAGGTTAGTAATTTAAGGGTTTCTATTTGTATATTTTTGGTCATTTTTGATCCTTCTTTAGTTTTCATTGTCTTTGTTTTATCAGTATCCAGCGTATCGAGACAGTATCGAGACTGTATCAACAATGTGTCGACCGATACACTGTAAAATGATATGCATCGTATCGTAATATTGCGTATCGTGCTATATCGGTCGATACACGAGATGTATCGACCGTCTCGACGCGATATTTTAAACCATGGCTTAAAGTGAATTTGGAAAAGAGTAGTTTGCTAGGCCTAAACGTGGATGAGAGTTTTAGTCGAGTGTGCTACTCTCGTGGGTTGTGGTAGAGGGGATTGGCCATTGAATTACTTAGGGCTACTGTGAACGGTAACCATAGGAGTACTCAATTTTGGAATTTGGTCATTGAAAAAATGGAGAAAAGGTTGGCCTCATGGAAGAGGAATTATCTGTCTTTGGGTTGTAGAATTACTCCGATCCAGTCTTCCCCTTAGTAACCTCCCCTCCTATTATATGTCTATCTTCAAGATGCCTGTTTTGGCTAGTAAAAGGATTGAGAAGCTTTCGAGCGACTTTATTTGGGAAGGGGAGAAAAGAAAAAAGATCATTTAGTGAATTGGAAGGTTGTGTGCCTTAGTAAAGAGAGAGGGGGGCTTAACCTAGGTAACACTCAAGTCAGAAACAAGGCTTTATTGGGTAAGTGACTTTGGAGATTTAGTGTGGAGCTTGAGAACATGTGGTGATCATCATTGCTAGCAAATACGGCGTTCATGAAAATGGATAGGATAGCAACCAGTTGGCTAAAATCAATCCGACTAGTCCTTGGAAGGCTATCTCTGATTAATCTCATATTTTTGGTAAGCTTGTGAGATTTTCCATCGGAAATGGTATTTTTGTCTCTTTTTGGTCTGATCTGTGGTGGGGAGACACTCCGCTTGCTTCTTGGTTTCCCAAAAATTTCTCCATATGTACCCGCAAGGATTCTTTCGTTTCTGAGGTCCTCAGTTGGTCCCTCTCTGGGCTTTCCTAGAGCCTTTCTTTTAGAAGGGACCCTAGACCTGCTGAATTAGAGGAATTGGCTTGTTTGTTCGATCTTCTCAAGAATGTGGTCATTGTTCATAGCTCTCCCGACGCTAGGGTTTGGAGTCTCGAGTCTAGTGTGGTCTTTTCTTCTAATTCTTTTAGGCAGTTTCTGATGTCTGATGAGTGCTACCCTTCTCCTCCCTTTTCCCCTTCTCTGCTTTGGGATACTGGGGTCCCACCTAAAGTCAAAGCTTTCATGTGAACTGCTCTCCTCCATCATATTAACACGATTGATACTCTTCAAAGGAGGAGGCCCTTAATGGTTCTGTCTCCTCAAGTATATCCTTTGTGTTTGTCTTCGGGGGAATCTGTGGACCATTTATTTGTGGGATGTGGTTTTTCTGTTCAGGTGTAGACTTCTTTCCTCTCTCTCATTGGTATTGATTGGGTTTGCCTGAATACGGTAAGAGATATGATGATTCAGTGGGATTTTCCCATGTTGGGTAAGAAAGGCCAGATTATGTACAGGTCTGTATACTTTGCCGTCCTTTGGGAGATTTGGTTAGAAAGAAATAGAAGAATTTTCGAAGTTAAGAGTAAGGGTGTTGAGACTACTTTTGATTCAATATTGACTACGACTGTTTCTTGGTTGACCTTTCGGCCGGTGTTCAGGGACGTGATGTTGAATGACCTCTTGAGATGTTGGGCCACTTTGGCTTTTTTTTAGTTTTTGCTGTTTCTTATTTTTTTTTTTTGGTTCCCTCCTTGGGCAATTGTGGAGTTCTTGGTTCTTGGCTCTGTTTTGTTGCCTCTTTGTCCTTGGATGTATAGCTTTTCTCTTTTAGCTTTTTCTCTGTTGTATTCTCCTTTCATTTTCTTCATATATACATCATTGCGTTATTGATAAAAAAAAAAAAAAATAGTCTACCAAGTTGGCATATATTTCATGTGCCATCTCAACGATTTAATGCTTTCCTACTAACGTTTTGGTAAATTATTTACATGCATGCGATCAAAACTTACATCACATACTTGCAAGAATGCCACCTGTGTTTTTCCCGCCTCTTAACAGTGTAACAAACAATTCATATATACTTACAGCACATATTTACAGGAATACTTCCGGAGTTTTTCCTGTTTCTTAACATTGGGATAGGTCATGTTTCTTAATAGTGTTTGGGCGTTTTTTTATTTTTTATTTTTAAAGCAATTTGAATAGGAGAGACCTGGTGTACTTCTTAGAATGTTATTGAAGGAGTAAATGATTGTAGACCTGCTTATAAAAAAAATTGTAGACCAAGAACCGTATCTCTTCCTTTGCCAAAGTGATGTATTGCTTTTTGAGTAGAAATCAGTTGACCCCAATCATCCGAAACTTTCTGTTAGCAACTTTTCAGATAGCACCTCCATACCCTCCCACACAGATTGACCCCCACTCGGCCCACTCATCTTTCTTCTATGCCTCAACACATTCATCCCACTACCGGGATCCCTTGGCTATGAACAATACGCTGGATAGTATCTTCCAACATCACAAGCTTAAGCATATTTGGCACCTTATCAACCTGCAAACCATTATGAAGCAAGTCATCGTTGTCAATAGTCTGCATAAAAGATACATGCAAGGCAAGAATTTAACTTACATAAAGAAATTTTGGACATACCTTGAGAAACACTCAGATGAATTGGTTGAGATAACTGGAGGGTGAAGGTTGTTTCTAAGAATTACAATCAAAAGAACATCCAGCTGCGAGATTCTCAAAGATGCATTCCTCTGTAGGACGCAGTCCCATATTAGCAACTCTTGCATATAGAGCCAGCCTCCCCTGTTATTACACAATTTATTCCAGACTAAACAGCTACTTCATCTGTGTTCTTGGGTCGCCGAACAAAACATTTCGCATGCTCCCCACTTGAGCCACAATGATATACCTCCGTCTTTACCCCATCCACCCACCACGGTTTTAAATTAACCTCGTTCGCGCCTTGAATCTCTGGCAGTACCCCTCCCGTTCTTTGAATCCCTTCATCCCAATGATATCCTTTTCTTTACTAATGATTACTCCAGAAAATTCAACATTGTGAAACAATTCAACATCGTGAAATCTGCAACCGATCACTGCCCGTCCTTTTCTTTTTCTCTTACAAAATCGACCACCACAACCACATAATGCAGTCTTCTGTTAAGAGTCATAACTCCTACGATAGCTATTTCTACTATTTTATTATAATTTTAATGTTTTGGTCTTCAAAATAGGATTCAAAGTTTAGCTGTAGAAAAAGTGACGAATTCTAAGGGTATTTTTGTCACTAGGGTTTTATTTTAGAAGTTATGTGATCTTTAAGAAATCATGTGACATTACTTTATTTTAATGGCTTAGATTAGATTGCATAGAGGGCTAAGATTAGTTGCTTAGGTCTTAAGTTAGGTTCTAGAGGTTCTTTTCTTATAAATAGATGATATGAGAAAGTTTTAAGCAGCCTATTTGAATAATTGAATGAAAATCAGCCTCTCGGCTTGTGAGTTCTTTTTAGAACTTTGTGTTGCTTAGTTTAGCACCTTTTACAAGGTTTTCCATTGGTTTTCCTTTAAAATAACCTAGGCTTTGACAATGAGGTAGCGTTCTCGCCATCTCATAGCTGCATAGAAGGGGACAGATTTCCCACTGCATCAGTTGGTATCAGAGCAACTTCTTTCCTTGGGAAGAAGATCAAGTTAGTACATCCAGTGAGGAATCACGAATAGCTACTATGTATTTTCAATTACTTAAAAGGAGAGTTGCAAAATGTACAGAATGGGAGGTAACACCTCATCTGAAGTCTTTTTATTTTTATTTAGAGAAAGAAATTGCATATTGGGAGTCTCCACCAATTTATGGCGAATATTCTGAAGATAGATATTTGATTGTTGGTGGAAATTCAAGTCATTGGTTGAATGTTTATAGTGACGACAAGGTTAGTGAAGAAGAACTTGAACCATTGGTCATCAAAGAGACTTTTATTTCAATAAGTGAGGAAGTAATGCTGGTTCCCATGACAATAGACATCCAATATATGACTGTTGAAAATTCATTGTCAAAAGTTATGGTTGCCAACTCTGCACCTTCAAACATATTTGATGAAGAATCAGTGGTTATGCCAAATCTGGACCTTCAAACATATTTGATGAAGAATCAGTGGTTATTGATTTTATCGGGGTTGAGTCAATACTTCAACTATGTTCAAGAGGTTTTGACAATTCAAAGCTTAGCTGCAGAAAAAGTGACGAATTCTAAGGGTATTTTTGTTATTATTGTTTTATTTTAGAAGTCCTGTGAGTTTTAAGTGATCACGTGAGATCACTTTATTTTAATGGCTTATATTAGATTGTATAGAGGGCTAAGATTAGTTGCTCAAGTTTTAAGTTAGGTTTTAGGGATTCTTTTCTTATAAATAATTGATGTGAGAAAGTTGTACGCAGTCTTTTTGAATAATTGAATGAAAATCAACCTCTAGGCTTTTAAAGTCTTAGAACTTTGGGTTGCTTAGTTTAGTACCTTGTACAAGGTTTTCCTTCTTTTAAAAAAACCTAGGGTTTGACGGTGATTGAGGTAACATTCTCACCATCTTCTAGCTGCATAACAGGGGACAGATTTCCCACTGCATCATCACATATCTTGGAAAACCAGCACCACTCGGATTGTTAGGGCTATGAGATCTTGCGTCTAGTTCAGCATGTGAAGGATTAGACTATTCAACCCTATCGTCTTCCTCCCATATGACATGAGAAGCGTATGACTTCTTAGCGACCCACGAGTTATCATCAGCTCTGTCAATTTTGCCTTCCTGTTCTCTTTGCATATTGCTTCTACCTTCTTGCACATGACATCCATCTTATTGAACAAGGGTTAGGCCTTGGAAAGACGAGAGACACAAGGCCCAATTCGAGATCCATCTCCGACTTCAGAGTCTCGAAATTAGTAAGGCTCGACCAATAGAAATGGGCCAAATCCCACTTGTCCAAAATTCTTAAATGTGACGGGACCCCGCTTTCACGTTTGCATTTTCCGGTCTACCCACACCCTGATTATGGCCCATGTTACGACCCACGCTGAAGCCTTATTTTTTATTCTATATTGGCAATGCATGGTGATTCAACATTTGGCTCAACCCTTTAAATTTTGAATAGCTGTTGACTTACCACCTCACTTCTCCACTTCACTGGACCCTATCGGTATCTTCAACCCTAATCCGATTTCCATTCTCAGTTTTTGCCATATAGAGGCTGCAGCTACCCCAACTTTTCACAGCTGCATGCCCCACCTTAGCAATAGGGCGTGCGACATGTGGCCCCAACCCAACTACCCATTCTTCTGTCATTCTCCCTGATTCTTTGATGATTGGAGGACATGAAAAGAATGAATTTTGGTTTCTATCAAGCACCACGAACACTTTGTACCACTAGTACCCATTTTAAACAAACACTAACATGGGAATTCTTCTTGTTTGGCACTCACCTAAATGCAAAGAGATGGACTCCTCCTCAGCCAATCCCCCAATTGCCTCAAGTTCTCCATAGATTTCTCAACGATGAACGACTTAGCAACAAAAAGATTAAAAGGGGGGCCTTCCAGCAAGATCCAACAACCATATTCTCCAACCAAACCTACTAGAGGATAGAAATCCTTATCCCATATGTTCACAACCATTGTGCTTCCATTTTTATAGAGCAAGTTCTTTGTATTGACAAGGTATTCTGCCATAACAAGAGAATGCATGGAAGCAGTAGCCTCATGCAGGGTTTTAAATACCGGAACCGGTCGCCGGACCGGTCCCGTCCGGTTCCGGTCCGGTACCGGCCGGTCCGGAGCCGGTACAGAAAACAAAAAAAAAAAAAAATTAAAAAATTTCAGATCGCGCCGGACCGGTGGGATCGGAGGGACTAGTCGCCGGATCGGACAGACCGGAGGGACTGATCGCCGGACCGGCGGGACTGGTCGCCGGACCGCCGGTCCATAACCCGGCGATGCAAAGGCTTGTATCGCGGCTTGGAACCGGACCAGTCTCGTCCAGTCCCAGTCCGGACCAGTATCGGCCGATCCTTGAAACCATGGCTCCATGATTCGACAGTGGAAGCACATTCAAGCATCCTCCCGACTTATTCGAACACAAAATTTTATTCCAATAAAGAAATTTCATGTTGGATCTAATAACACCTGTAATCGCTATAGACTATCTAGAAGAGGGTTTGACTGAATAATCAATACTGTCGTTGTCCCCCACCTCTAGTTACTTGCCTTTGGGTTTCATTTATAGCATAGGGCTGGGAAAAATTCCTTAGTACCCTTGGACACTGGAGACACAGTTGAAAGTTTTTGAACCTCCCTCCCTAATCATCAATTTGTCTGAAATCATATCTACCCCGACATCCCCAGACAACTGATTTTACGTCCATGCGATGTAACCTCAACCACACCCCTTAACTTCTCGAAAAATTAGTATGTTCCTTTGACGTTTCTCAATCACATTCAACAGTTTCAGCATTTTCCCTATTGTATTAGATTGCGACTCTACTATTAAGGCTCTACCTCCAATCCTATATGAACCCAGACCCCCTATTTTTATCTCTCTCTCTCTCTCTCTCTCTCTCTCTCTCTCTCTCTCTCTCTCTCTCTTCCCACAAACGATGCCATGCTTAGAAACCAACTGATTTCATCACCGTGAAACAACATCCAAGACGTGAAAGCTCAAGTCCGTTCTGTAACTTTAATCAATAGCATCGATGGACCACCATGAAGCTATAACACCAAGGTTTTTACCTCGATGAGTTACTTGCCTATTGGAATGTGATTTTGCTCCCATCCCTACAACAACCAATGATGCTAGATGCGAAGGACCTCCACCACTCTGCAATCTTCTCAGCTAGCATAGTTGTTTTTCCTTTCAATATCTAAGAGTAAGTTCTATTGAAAGTGCTTAAGGGTTTAGGAGAAAAGGATGATGGATTGATACCAGAAGGCGGTAATCGAATGAACGAACACTGCTCAGAATTGCAGGTGAAGATGAAGTATAATTAGGAAACAAGCTTTTGAAAACTGAAAATATTTAATTTTTACAGTAACCAGACCTGAAAAGGTCATCAAATATGACTATGAAAACTTCTCCTGAGGACATTGAAAGAGCCAGCAAATTTAGAATGAGGTTTCAGGTTAGATGAGAAGGAGATGATAGCAATAGAAGGCTATCCAAAGTACGAAGGGATAAGAACCAGCGACTATTATCCAGCCCAGCGAGAACAGCGCTGGAGTTGAGATCCATCATCGGAATTATGAGCAACTGTGTAATCTTCTTTGGAAACAGCATTGAAACTACTCTTCAACAACAGTGGTGTCATCATCATTGCGGGTTTTCTAGAGTTATATAGGCATTCTTCACCTATTTGGTATACTCTAGATCCTCAAGGACCTTTGGAGATTTTTGAGTCTTGGCACCATTGCCACATTTCTAGTGTGGCTTTGATTCTTTGGAGGATGCTGCCTTTTGATATTGCTGAGATTTTAGGTTGGAGCTCAATAGGATGATAGATGTTCCTCCACCCTATAGATTCACTTGTCCATTAGAATAAGGTTTCGATTAGATGAGAAGGAGATGATAACAGTAGAACACTATCCCAGATATGAAGAAGGAATGAATGATAAACTATAATCCAGCGAGTGAGTGATGCCGGAGTTACAATCCATTGTTGGAATTACGAACCATCGCCAGAGTTCTGGACCATTGGGAGTTACAATCAAATGTGCAATCTTCTTTCGAAATCCAATTGAAAATACTCTTTGACAGCAGTATATCACTTCATCCATTGTGGGTCATCTAGTGCTATACTGCTATATGGCCATTCTTCCTTTATTTGGGATATCCTGGATCCTTAAGGACTTATGGAGTTTTTTGGGTCTTGGCATCATTGCCACCAGTCTAGTCTAGCTTTGAATCTTTGAAGGATGCTACCTTCTTCATTTTGCTGAGTTGTGTGGAAGGAGCAATTAGGAGGATTTTTTTTTATGTTAGATGTTCCTCCAGCCTAGAGATTTGCTTGTCCATTAGCCGCTGCCTTGCTGATTGGGTGTCTTCTGGAAATTCTTAGGGTAGATTTTGGCTGTTTCCGTAGTGATGGGATTTCTTCTTTTTGGAATGAGGCAAGTTTGGGAGTCTTGTTTCACTTGTATTTGAAACTTTGTACTCATCTGTAAATTCTCTTTACAGTGAGTATTTTTCTTTCATTTCTGATAAAAATAAGTAAATAAATAAATAAATAAAAGGGGTGATCCTAATATGCCCGAGTCTCTACAACCTTATCAGAAGTTATCCTGTAGGAGCAAAATGTAGCTCTGACCTGTCATTACAGTATCTTCCTGCTCCACCACCCTTTTAACAGTGAGGCTCATGTGTGAGGCCCCATTCACACGTAAACTTAGCATAACAATTCTTGGCCTTTTTGCTTTGTTAAAATGATAGATCTATCCCTGATATTTTCTGCTCAATTTGAAGAAAATTGAAATAAGTAATTCAGTGTAAAAGCATGGGTTAATGGGATACCGTGTATTGGGTCTCATAGAGTCACTTGGAACTCTCAGTTGTTGAAGTTCAATGATGTGTTTTCTCATTGTCTTTTCTAGTCTAATGTTTTCTATATTTCTCAAATTCTAATGCT
>JAUPMG010020792.1:0-15158 GCA_031762675.1 Pachysandra terminalis | reverse complement strand
CACTTGTCCATTATGATAATGTAATTCTGACTTAGGGATTTGATAGTCTATGCTTAAGTAAAATAACTGATATGCAAACCTAGATTAGTGTGTACAGTTATTTATATTTTTAATAGATTATGCTTATATCTATTCAGATACCTTTACTTAGATCTGGTAATGTTAGGAATTTGATAGTCCATGCTTAAGTAGATTAGCTGATATGCAGCCATAGTTTAGTGTGTACAGTTCTTCATATTTTTGATGGGTTGCACTTATTTCTTTCCATTAATTTAACTGAGAAAACTGAAGATTTAATTCTATAAGATTAACCATAATTAAGGGATTAGAATGATCATCAATATTTTACTGTTCTTTAATTAATTATATTTTCTCTTAGTTTAGATTTAAATTTAGTTTAAGTTTAGAATTAATTAGTTTAATCAAATTCTGATCTTTCCTGCTAATTAGAAATAATTTAATTAATTTAATAATTTTCCTCCCTTCAGTCCTTGAGGTTCGACACCCTCAAAATAGTCCTATCTGCAAAGATTTGTCCTATTGCGAGTGGTTAATTATTATTGACACATCACCTAGCCTAAACATGAAAACACACTCACATCCTATTCAGGTAATTATACCCAAGGAATGTGCTACAACACAGCTAACCACTTCCTTTCAGGGATTGGGTACCCAAGGGTAGGAAAATACCATAAACATTTCATTTATGGGGACAAGTTAACCCATGGTATAAACCACCACATTTCCTTTTAAGAGAAGAGTTAACCAATGGTCGAACCACCATATTTCCTTTTAGGACGTGTGTTAACCCATAGTAAAAGCCACCTTAAGCATACTCATACCAACACCACCACATCAAACCCTCTTAAGAATTCTGAATAACACACACATCGATCACCAGACCCTCCTCACTTGGAGTGTTCTGAAATAACATAATGAACCTTCTAGGACCACTCTTAAAACTTATGCACACAATACATGTTCACAAAGGGACATCACACAAAGCACATGTAATCCACCACTAATTATGTCCACAGTACAAACATCTCACACACAACCTTATTACACATGTCACACTACATAGTCCCATAGACTAAAACATACCAAAATAGGTCATAACAAACCAAAATAGAGGCAATTGAGCCATTTTGTTGCACAAATATTCATACACAATTCCCTAAGCAAAAAAACATCATACACAACCTCACCAGGCCAAGACCTAGCTGCCCACCTAAGATGGGTGCTATTGGGCTTTGGTCGATAGGTTCAGTTGACCCTAAGATCGATCGAAAGTCTTGGCTCCTCAATTTCAGTCCCTCCCAACTTCGGACGTTGGTCCAAAGATTTTGGACCCTTTTTGTGATTTTCGGTTGGTGGTTTAGTCAACCCTGGGTCAGACCGAAACTCATAAAACCCAAGAAAAATCCCCAAAAATCAATTATATTCACATCATTCGTATTTCAACATAAAAAACACAGTCTAAACATCCAAAATCACAATTTTTGTAATAAACTCATCATCTCTAAAATTCTACACATCGAACTTACCTATAAGCATTAAATCACACATTAAGTTACCATATCATCATAAAATCAAGTCATAAACACACATATATCAATCCACATACCATCTAATACCTACAAAACATCATTAATTAACTCTTCATCTTTCATGCATAATCCTCATAGATCTTCATTCTTACTACAACCCTTATCATACTTCCATGAAAATAGCTAAGGTAAGATCCAATGAAAACCTACATCTTTTCCCAAAAGCTCTCTTTCTCTGCAACTTTCAGAAATAGAAGATCACCACAAGTCTTTTCCAACAACCTCCTTCTTCTTCCTCGACCTTTTCTTCTCTTCTTCTCTTTCATTTTCTTTTTCTTCCATTCTATTCTCTTCAGCAAAAACCCACATTCAGATTTTTTTCTCTCTTTGGTCAAGCGTTACAAGGCAAGGTGGAGTTTCCCTCACATGCATATCTCCAACATGGAAGGAAGGTGTGAGTTAAGGAAACTCTCCCTCTCTCCTATTCAACGTGTTCAAATTAAACTGTAAGGACTAATCTACACTCACCTTTTCTTCATGGACCATACGACCAAACTCATTCCATCTAGCCCAATCCAAGTCCACACGCTGGGCCCAAGGCCATAATTTTCTGATTTTCACAAAATACATAATTTTTCATTACTTTTCTTTAATTACAAATAAGTCCTAAATTGTGAACTCTTTCTACCTATTCTATAAATTAAGACCTATGGTCTAATATACCCCTTCTCAAAGGATCATATTACTAAATCATAATAAATCTACATTAACGATGACTTGGAAACAATGGTAATTACAATCTACCTATCTCAAAGGACATTTCATCCTCAAAATTAAACCTAAGTGGTCTAACTCAATCGATCTGACATCCGTTTTTATACTTAGACTATATTGAGGTTCGAAATTCAAGGTAACCTTTAAGGTAACCATGCATAGCAATTTAATGCGACACTCCTTTCATCCAAAAACACCAAATTGAAATATTAAGACTGAATCGGTTAACTATTACGTCGATATAGATCCTAACAAGTTCCCAAATAAGTCTTTAACAAGTTCTTTGCCATTCGCAGATGGCTAACAAAAGAAAGAAAAATCTAAGGAATTCTAAGTCTCTAAAAGTCATCTCCCGCACGATGAGGAGGAGGTGCTGAAGGTGGTATGGCATCGCTCGCTCTGCCACATTCGAACACTCCTGAAAGAATAGGAGCACATTCTCCACCGTTCTCGTAGCTTAGACATTTATTCTCTATTTTTTCTTCATCTCGGTCTTCAACTGGAAGTTGGACCTCTCTAAAGCCGCAAGCCGAGCATCCGTGGTCATATTCCTCATAGTCTAATGCTGTTTAGGTGGAATTTAAACCCGTGGTGCAGATGAAATGGAAGCTTCGTGTTGTAGCTCATGAGATGGACTGTGCTACTCTTCGGGTTGCTCTAGTGGTTCTTCCTCACTAACACCTTTGTCTTTTTGAACATAATGAGCCATATTTCCTGCAATGTGATGCTCAATATTAAAAGAATATATATGATAAACTTCTGTTATAGTATTTGTAAAATGTATAACCTTTTCCAGAGTATAATGAAAGTATATTCTGAAGTATATTCTTTCTCATTTTTTTGATTGAATAATGAAAATATATATAATGGTTGGATATGGTGTATAGTGAAACATATATGTTAAAGGTTCATGTATATATCATTTTGAGGATTTATGTATATGACTTTTGATGTTAATTTGTATTAGGATAATATATCCTTGATAATTCAAGTATAATGGTGCAGATTGCACAATATCACTAGAAGTATCAAGAATATGCTGAAAATCTGAAAGTGTATTTTTGAATCCAAAAGATACAACATTCCGTTTGAAGAGTATTATAATATTCCATTTAAGATGTTCAAAAGATAATAAAAATTCCGTTTTATATCTCTCTTCTTCAGCTATTTGTATTTGCCAAAAACCAGATTTAGGATTGAATTTAAAATTTTCAATGAATTCAAATCTTATTTGGGTATTATCAATACTAGTAGTTATTCCTAATTGATCAACTGAAAAAAGGTTTTATAAGAGTTAGGAAAGGTGTTCCTAGTATAACTCCTTAACTTAAGTTTTTAATAAGTATAAAGGGGAACTTAATGCATAATCCTTGGTTACAAATATGAGAATTTGTCAATTTATATTCGATATTTAAATATTGTCCAGATGTAGTATTTAATTTTTGAGTTAACTTTCTCAAGATATTTGGTTGGTATTAATCCTTCTCTAATGCAATTTAAATCTGCTCCAGAGTCTATTAAAGCTGTTGTTTCAATAATATATTCTTGATTAATTACTATAGTTATAGTTGTATACCATTTTTGTACAGTGAAATTTTCAATTGTGATAAGAAATTGATCATTTTCAATATCATTATTTTTACTTGTTTCAGTTATGCCTTCTATCTGATGACTTTATTTAGTAGGGACTAATTGTGGTATTTCAAGATTATTGTCTCAGTATTTCAACTCAACTAATTCTGACTTTATTTCATTTATTGCACACTGTAAATCAGATATAGAAGTTTCATAAGGTTTATATGGTTTGAGTCTCTGGTATATTTCTTTCATAGTATATTGTTCAAGTTGGATCCTTATTGTTGATTTAATTGTATTGTCTTTAGTTTGTTGGTTTTTAATATTTATTAATGTATTTCATAATGTATTCTTGTTTTATTTCTTTATCTGGAATTTGTTCTAGAGTATCAAGTATACATTTTTCTTATGTGGTTAGAACACATAAGAATTGTTGTCTTACTATACAACTAGTACAATTACATGTATCAATATTTTTGCATTCAGATTCAGAATTAGAATTATGAGAGGATATATTATCTTCATTTTCTTCATTTATAATTTCAATATATTTTCATCATCAGAACTATCATATTCTAATAATATAGCTGCAAGCTTTTTTTAGATCACCGCTCATGTATAATTCATTTATTTTTTGTTTCTTTACATTTATTTTGGTAATGCCCTACTTTTCCACATTTATAGCATATATGTAGTTTCTTTTTATTGTGTTGTTTCTCCATATTATTTTTAGGGAACTTAGGAGGAGCTTTGAATTTTTGATGTGAGTAATTTTTAGAGGATTGAGTTTTATTCTTTTGATAAGTTTTATGTGCTTTATTAGATTTATATGTATGTTTTTTAGATTTTGTATAAGGTGGTTTTATAGAGGGAAAATCCCATAATTCACAAAATTCTTCTAATTCTTTTTTTACCTAATATAATTTTTTTTTTCATTTGATGTTTTAGTTTTAAATCATTACATAGGTTGTGACCTTCTAAGTTTATATCTGTTATTAGATCTCTAAAAGTATATTTGTTATATTCTATAATATTGTTTGGATGTTGATTTCTTAACACAATTCTAACATTTTCAGGAAATAATGTTGGTAAACCAGATATGAGCCTTTTTTTCCAAAAAAAAAAAAAACATTATTAGAAACATCTCTTTGATATACTGTAGTAACAAGCATATCTTTAAACTATATAAAGTATGATAGTACAGGACATCTTAAATTCATTAATTGTTCTCTTTTTTCTTGTCCTAGAGGATTATATTTTACAAATTGTTTTAATATATTAGTTGATACCAAGACGAGAGGATCGATAAACATAAACTAAAAACTTACTGACTTACAATAAGATAATAAGATTAACAAGATAAACTAAAAACTTATAGAGAAATTACAGAAAGAGCTTATATAAGTACAGGGATAGCTTACAAAGTAGAGAGCTTAACAGAGTTTCTTATAAGAATAAGCACAAGAGGGAGAGAACGAGAGCTGTAGAGTCTCTTGATTTTTTTTTTGATGCTTTGAATTGTCTCCAACACCTTATATTTATAGATGACGGATGTCAAAATATATCCAAAATTCTTCATAACGGATGTCAAAGAGAAATTTGGAATCTGGATGCATTATTGGATCAACAGTGGTATTCTTGAAATATCTGTGTATTATTGACAGGAAGACTACTATTTAGGTACTATTTGCCGACATAATACTATTCAGGTACTTTTCACTATTGACTTTTTACTATTCATTGCTTGTCGTAAAGTGCCACGTGGTCACCCCTCTGTTATTGATATGTCGTCATTTAAATTGGTGTGACATCACACCCAAAGAAAGGATCATGATCAGGGTCACCTGGAGGATTGGTGGAAGAACATGATTCATTGTCGTCTTTGTCCAATAATTCTATTATTTTCCGTTTAAGTTCAGCAGATGAAATCTTTGGATTATCAAAGATTAATTTTTGAATGGTTAGTATTGGATCCTTTGGAGAAGGTTCAAGAGAAAGTTCATGCCCATTAGTGGGTTCAATAATTGCAGGATAAAAGATAGACATTTGGTCTGGTAATAAGTGATCATAGTCGCATTTAGTCCACCATTTAGTTGCTATTTGGCGACAGAGCATTGGTGGATCCAAATCAAAGTTAATTACATATTGTCAGGCACAGATCCACGGAATTGAGAATTCATGAATAAAAATGAAGAAATAGGTATGGTGATTCGGAATTAATATTAGGATTATTAAGGAAATAGATATTATAGGATTCAAGAAGAGGTTTGGGAAGAAATTCGGGAATAGGTCCAAATCACCAGTTAAAGAACCAAGATGGAAATTGGGCAGTGAATCCCCGACAGAAAAACAATAACCATGAATGCTTAAAATATTTATTCTGGTAAAAAAAAAAGGCAGTATTCCCAAGCCTTGACATAATCCCAATAAGAATATGGGGTTTTGTTTTGGTATTGGTAAAAGTATTTCAGAGTATTGATATCTCTCTATTGTTGTCTTGAAATGATATTAAGGATTTGAAATTTGGAGTAAGCATAATTATGAAGGTCATGAGGACTTTGGGAGTGAGTGATGAGAACTGATTTGGATTCGGTGAGTATAGATTCAAAATATTGACGGGTTTTTGGTGTGATTGTGGTGGGAAATAATGAGTAGCAGTAGTATTAGGTGGCCTATTAGTTTCGTTATATTCGATAGCGATAATATTTTAGAGCATATTTATTGTCCTTTTCCTTTTTTGTTAGAGTTGTCCTTGGAATATTGGTGTCGGTTAGGGCAGGAGTATTTTATCGGTTGAATGGTGATGATCCGTCAATGATTGCTTGTTTATATGATGGCGTCTTGGTTGAAGAGCTGCCTTCAATGACTTGTTTGCCACGATTATTTTTGTTCATAATTTTTTTCTCTGCAAAAATTCTCGAGTCAAAAAGTCAGGAAGTGAATTGGAATCTCCTTTGATATGCTCTATTTGACAATCAAAGATTGATAATATAACCTGCCATCAGGGAAATATTTGTTTAAAAGCCAAATTTTTTACATCTTTTTTCTAAAACATCTTTTGCTGCTTTACAATCAATTTGTAATAAAAATTCTTGATTAAGTCACTTTGAAATTTGGAAATACAATGAACAATTGACATAATTTCTTTTTTGATGGTAGAATATTTAAATTGAGAAGGTTTCCAAGTTCCAGAGGTAAATTTAACTAGGAGACTTAAATTGAAATTCGGAAATACAATGAACAATTGAGAAGGTTTAACTATAGGACTTACATCATAGATTGGTTGTAAAATATTTTTATTTTGTAAGGGATTTATCTAGGGGATTTACATCATGGATTGGTTGTAAAATATTTTAATTTTCTAAGGGATGTGGTTTATTATTCATTTGATGACAGTGATGAATTATATGAAATGGATGATGAAGACTTGATAAAATCTGATTCCTCTAAAAATGAAATAGAAAATCATTGTTCAAACTCTCAAAAATTGCCCTTGTATTAATTGTTTATTTCAAGAACAATTTATTTTAGTTTTGTCCATTGAAGAAAAATTCATACGAGATACTATTGATCAAATAGCTGACAAAAATAAAAAAATGAATATATTATGAATTATACGCAATTACACAAAATCGATCAACCACAACAGACCAGAGAAACTACAATACTTGATTTACAATATGAAATTTCCAATGTTAAATTAGAATTACATGACCTTAAAAATCGATCAAAACAATTAGAATAATATCAATATACAAATAATCCCCATTAGAAGATTATAATGAAGTTTACAATCATCAATTCATTCCACCACCGAAAGATAAACCAGAATCTAGCACACAAAACCAAATCATTCAACTAAATGAAGATGATAAAGATGAAAAAAACTTCTTGACTACCATTGATCAATTCCTAGTACAAAAATGGTATACTCACATAACAATAGTAATAAATCAAGATTTTTTACTTGAAACAATAGCACTAATAGACTCAGGTGCAGATTTAAATTGTATTAAAGAGGGATTAGTTCCTACAAAATATTTTGAAAAAACAACACAAAAATTAAACACAACTTCAGGGCAAAAATTAAATATTTTCTTCAAATTATCAAATTCACATATCTGTAACCAAGGAATTGTTGGAGATAAGCCCTATAGTCAATCTAGATTTTTCTTTTAGTGGCTAATTTCTGTAAAAAGATGATCTCAAGTATTTATTAATAAAAGGGCTTTATGGTATCTTTCTATATTATATCTCGTTGCTATTAGATACCATGGATATTGGGTTGAAAATGTCTTAGCTTTTAATATTGATTAAAAGGAATGAGGTCGTAGACATTTTGGTAACCAATATCCTAAATGTTCCTTGTCGTTCAAAATTGTCGAATTGGTACTCAACGATTCGGTTGGACTAGCTTGTGGGGTGTTTTCTCTTAGAGAATGGTGAACCTCAAAACCGTTAGTGTGAGACACTAGAATAACCACCAGGGGACTTACTAAGTTGTAATAAGGGACTGAGTGTGATCATCCTTGATATTCCACATGGTAATTTTGCTTAAAGTCAAAGTGGAAAGTCTAAGTTGAAATGGTGTTTGTCATCTTCAGACTTAAGGAAATTGGTGGTCATTTAGATGGTTGCTGTACTTTAATAATACTAAGTGTTGTCTTCCAACAATAAAACTTCAAAGGTATTCGTTGGGTATAGTGAAATGTCTAAGTCAACACTTGAGTATGCAAGATATGATCTATCGCCCTCAGCAAAGCGGGATATGTCTTATGTGATTCGATTTAATGTAATTCAAACTAAGTCTCTGGCCAAGGCAGTGTGATGATTGGGATGAGATTCCAACTAGTATCACAGGATGAATTATATTATCAATCAAATACATATGATCAAACTAGGGGTTTTTGACTTTTATCCACATTCTATTGGTTATTTCGAGATCACAAACATAGAAATATCGAATAACACGATAATTACAACTAAGGAGGTTCTCCGGATTAAATTCGCATCAACTGGATATAGCTATGGCATGTTGGTGGACGTTAATCATAGTTAGTGGAAATACCGTAAAGAAACTGTTTCTTTACAAGGGCCAAATTGGAATTGTTTCTATTCTAGTTAATTAATTAAATATTAATACAATCCAGCTTTTGATATGAACCTAATGGGTCACACACAAAAAAAGTATTGAATGCAGAATAGTCTTTTAGACAGAATAGGGAGGAATGCCGAACTGTTTAGAAATACGGGGGTCAAAGTGCAATTAACAGGAAAGAGGAGGCTAGGGTTTTTTAACCCTAGGCTATATATATAAAAAGCTAGCCGCCCTACCTCCCTTAGTTTTGTTTTCCAGCAATTCGTATTAGATATGATTGAACCTGAAAAATCACTGATCAAAGTTAATACTTCGCGTGGATAATGTTGGGGATCTTGAACTTGATCAATAAGTTCAAGAAGAGATTGCTGCTGACTGGTGAGCATATTTATGCTAAGATCATTCATTTAAATAATTTCTTGTAAATGATTGCATTTATCTTGCAATTCATTACACAGACAATTATTAGATTTAAAGGATTCTGAAATTGAGGAGGAATAAAGTTGATTGAATCCCTCATTGTCAGATTAATTATTGTTAGACTGATCACTATCTTGGTCAGAATCAGAAGAATTAAGTAATAATTTACTTAATTGAAATTTTAAATCTTCATCAATTTGAAGATTGTTTAACTTCTTTTTGGTGGTATATTTATTGGCATAATGGCCAACCTTTCCACACTTAAAGCATTGTGCTTCTTTAGTATTTTGAGATTTAGACTTTGGTTTAGATTTTTTAAAAGAACTTCTTTTAAAAGATTCTGGTTGTTTATTTTTAGAAGGTTTTTATAAGAATTTTTTCTTTAACGTGAAAACATATGATTTATCTTATGAGATTTTCTAGATTTAGGATATTCTATTTGAGTATTATAAGTATATTGCTCACAGAAATCATCAGTCTCTCTATTATTGGCTAATTATTGTTTTGTTAATTGCTTTTGTAATTTAATATCATTGCAAAGGGATAACCCTTCTTGAATAATGGTACTAATTAAACTTCCATAAGTATGGGAGTTGTAAGGGATAGAGATGTTATTATGCATCTCTTAATTTTTTCTAACTTTCTCATCAAAGAAAGTAGGTAGGCCATCAATAAATTTGGATTTCTAGTGATTTGAACTGGCATCATTTCGTTGAAGAACTTTGGCTAGGTATACATCTTTGTATCATCTAAAATGACTTAAAGTGGGACAATGGAGATTCTGTAAAAGTTCTATGGACCTCTCATTATTAACTCTTTCAGGTCCAATAAAATGATGAATAATGGCAAGAATTAAGGTATATACAGCATCTTGCTGCTGAGTATCTTGATTTAATTCAGTCTTAATTATTTTGGTAGCATGTAGAATTTCATGCTGTTGTTGGAGAGTAATAATGTCATCCCACCCACCTTTAAGGACACCACTAAATCCACAGATGATAAACTTGGCAACTTCCTGATCAGAATTGTTATTTTGCTTATAGACAATGCTATACATTAACATTTGATGAATAATTTCATAAATTTGACAATCAAACATTCCATCTATGTTCCATTCATAAATAGTTTTTCCATGATAAGACTTTTGAGTGTGGAAAAATTCTTCTTCATCGAGAATGTCTTTGGGTGTTGGTCTAGGATATTAATTCCTAGTGGGACCAGCAAAGTGGTTTTAGAATTTCGTTTATCAAAATTTATTTTATTAATTTATAAATTATCATTTGCATTATCTTCCACAAAATTTGTTTCAATTTGATTAAGTTTTTCAGGAGAAATATCAGAATCAATTTCAGAATCAGAATCTTGATGGGAGAGGACATGGATTTTGAGTCCCTAAATTCTTTGAGATAAGAGATTAATAAACTCTTCATTTTTTTTGAGGGTTTGATAATTTAAACCTAGAGACCTCAATCAGAGGTTTTATAGTAGGTAAATCAGGTGGTTTATTAGGAGATTTTTTGTGATGAAGAAAGGATATTATTTCATCAATATTGGATTCTATTCGGTCTAATTGTTTTCCAATAGTTTGAAGGAAAAGATTTGCAAAATTATTTTATTTATAAATTGGATTTAGATCGAAAATATGAGGTAATACTTCTTTTCCTTGCTCTTCATGTTTAACTTTTATAATAACAATAGTTTCAAGGGATTGACTGGAAGAATTAGGGTAAAGATTATGTAATTTCAAGTGTTCATGTCACATCCCAAACCTAAGAGATATCAAAGGAGTCCCTAAGAAGTCTGAAATATGACTCACTCCATTCCAAATGGGAGTGGTAGTCAATACATTACCAACCATGAAATTAAATTTAAGATATCATCTAATATTGGAAAATAAATCAAATATTGGCTATTATATCCAAATCAAACATAACACACAGCGGAAATAAAACAAAATCCTCTAGTTTCATGCTCAATTCAAACTCCAAAATAAAGTAAGGCTCAACAAAAGCCAATAAATAACTTTGGCATGCAAGCCAGCAAAACCTAGCAAAATCTCTAATAAAATCCCTAGTTAACTTCTTCATTAAAATCAGTAACTTTGCCAAAACTTTGTTCTCCTGCTTGGTCTCCATAATCCAAGTCGTCATTCTCTAGAATTCCTAAAATATGGTTGCTTGAAAGCATAAGCTACACTTAGCCAGTTAGTAAACAAGTCTAACAATATTTAAGATTGAAGTAGGGACAATGCCACTCTTCAATGGTAATCCATATAAACAATATATAAGTGAATCATATGATATGTGATCAATATGCAAATAAATATGTGATATGTGCTAAATATGCATGAGGTCAATTGTTTAATGAATGCAATGAATGATGTGCACCTAGCATGTATAATCACCAAGTGTGATCTAAGCAAACAAATCTAGTATGCAATGCATGCTGTTAAGTACATTAATAATGTAAATTCCCACGGGATCAATCATTCTTTGAACAAGATATCTTAATGAACCATCCCCCCATATAGGGCAACCTTCAAAGATAAGATATTCTATGTGCGCAACATAGTTTATTGGGGCTTCGACCTAGATGGCACAATTCTTCCACTATTTTTTATCAAGGGAAAATCCAAGGTTTCACTAATGTGAATTATCCTCAGGGAATCATACTTGTAAATAACTAACAGAATTTCACTCCTTCATAATCCATAGGACAAATCATTGGTATATTGGGATAGCTAGTCCCTCAACACATAAAATATAAGTCTCCTCTCCTATTATGATTTCCAGATCATAACACTCTCATGAATATCATTAGGTTCAGAAGTATGGAATCATATCAAGGGTATGACATTTAGACCAAATCCAAGGTCATGAAGCTAAAAGTACAGTGTTGTATAAGTGAGAATGTCTGCATTAACTAATCAATTAAAATATGTGTACAAGGTGTAATATGAACTAATTATCATGATAGTAATGAATTTAAAAGCATTAGGAACCTAAATAAAAACATCACATGTCCAATTAATGTTAGAAAGTCACACAAACATGTCATAAATACAAATAGATCATAGATTTCAAATTCTAACATCATATATCATCCCAATTGTCAAAATATAGGTGCACACAAAAATTCAATTCAAACGGACAACTTTTGTAAATATCGGCATGCCGAGGGTCTCCCCTTGGTCTGCCAAGTGGTCTTTGGGTTTGGTTCTGAGCAGGCTGTCGAGCTTCCCCTTGGGTTCTCAGTCTTTTCCTTAGATCTCTTAGATGTGCTCAGCATGCCGAGTTTGGTTTCGGTAGCATTTCTAGGGACCAAATAAACTCTCTGTGGCGCTTCGCATGCTCCTCGACATGCCGAGTTACCTTCGGTAGCTTTTCCAAGGGCCTGAAAATCACAATGTGAGGCTCGGTAGGGTTGCCGCGGCAACCTTCTTGGACGTGTTTAGTACGTTGCTCGGCAAGCCGAGCAATCTGCCGAACCTCACGAATTGCATAAAAACTTCTATTTTTGGATCCTTCCAACCTTTTAACATAAAACATGATCAAGCAACTTTATATAACATGAAATTTCCGCAAAAAAACCATTCATAATACTTCACAAAACTTAACTTAAATCAAACACACCATATCCTAGCATTAAAACTCAGAACATTAGTTGAAAAACCATTAATGATACTTCATACTCAAAAAATATAGCTTGTACTCCTATTTAAATAAAAAATAGATTTTTACTTAAATACTTACCTTGATTTGACGATTGGTATTGAGAATTCACACCTTCTTCCTCGTATTCTTCTTCTTATTCTCCAAGTGATGAATCCATCTCCCAAGGCCTTGTGTTTATGTAGGCACTTAGGAACTTTAGAATTAGAAACTCTAATCTTTGCCTTTGATTAGTTTATTTGAATCTCATTCCTTACATTAATATTTCTATCCTTAATTGGTTTCAATATAATCTGATTTCTTTCTAATTCTTGTTTTAGAATCCTAGCTTTAGGTTAAATAGTTGTTATTCTAGTTTGTAAAGAATTGTTACTAATTCCTTGTTTTAAGTCTCAACCATTAATTAGAGATTGAAAGCTCTTACAAGATCCTAGTCACATGCCATAACTTTAGAAGTTATAATTGTGTGTGTTGTACTTAGTTTCCTATTTTGTACAACGCACCAATCATAATGGGTCAAAAGTCAACATGACAACTGTTACTAAAATTTTAAATTAACCCTTAATTTTTTACTATTTACACATTAATCCTATTATTTTGTTTGGGTTATTACAGTTTGGGAGGAGGATGGATAGCAGTAATGATTTTATCCTTAATAGTTGTCCATTTCTTTTGCAAGAGAAAAATATTAGGGAAAAATTGGGTTCAATAAAACCATTGAATAAAATGAATAATCTGCTGATGAGTTTCTAAAAATTTATATCAGTTTTGAAATATTGAAGTTCATTCTTATTATAGTATTTGAAATACCAATTCCTAAATCCTTCATAGATAGGTTGGTCAAATCCATTATTAATGATTTGGCGATTAATTGTAAAAACTGAAGTAGTTGTAAAATCCATTAAACTTGAAAATTCATTTCAGAGGGAGAAGGAGATTCTCTCTTTGGATTTTCATAGACTGCATGAGGGATCTGTTGAGCAGATAAAATAATACCCTCAATATTAATTTGATTTTCACTTTCTTATGATTGATTTTCAAAAGAAGATTTTATAGAAATCTTTGAAATAGGGTTCCTGGAAGCAGAAGGATAAGACACCTAAGAAGGTGCTTTCCAACTTCTAGGTTAAGATGATCTGGAAAAATCAATTGAAGGTTTCCTAAAATTTAGGATAACTTCACCATCATTAAGTTGGACTATATCATTAATATCATGATAGATGATTGGTTTAGGAGGAACAACATTTGGAATGCTCCAAGACTTTGAAAATTTAATTTCATCCCAAGCAAGCATGTGAGGAGTTGCAATACTTGTTTTTGATGTAAGATTTGTTTCAATTAAAGCAGTCTTACCATGGGGGAGTAAATTTTATAATATTTGGAGTCATGGTATTCATGACTTTATAATAAATTCTGTAAATTAAAGCAACGGTGTCAAAACCAGGGAGGAAATTATATCCCTCGGTCTGGAATCTAAGACAAATAGCTTCATAAAGATTTGGATCAGTCAAAGATAGACTGAGGTTAGGATATACATCAAACGATACCGGACCACGGTATAAATTTGTTTCTATAGCACCCATTAAGGATGATTGATGTGTTAATTTAAACCACTCACAATAGTACGAATCTTTGCAGATACGGCTATTTTGAGGGTGTCGAACCTCAAAGATCGGTGATAATTCTTCATAAATTATTAAATTAATTCATATTGGATATGTAAAAGGGGAATGGATTAAGTGGTTGATTTTATCCTAACAATTCCTAGGAAATCAAATTAAAACTAATTAATCTAAAGTGATGTGAAATCAATGAAAATTAACGTAAAGTGTTGATGATCTCCCTAATTCATTAATATGGTCATCTCATGAATTGTAGGATAATTAATTAATTGTTTGATTAAGATTTGTGTGGCTACAAGCTCACTACGATATCGACAAGAAATGTCACGTTAATAGAAGGGATAAGCATACCCCATCTTCGATTGGCACAGACTGTACACCCTAACTATTCTAATCTAACTAACTATTGTGGTATCACAATCTGTCTTTTCTAGGCATGGGATATCAA
>JAUPMG010020772.1:0-15159 GCA_031762675.1 Pachysandra terminalis | reverse complement strand
AAAGAATTTAATTTAACCTAGCATTAGAAATAATTAATTAATTAAATAAATGAATTAATAATATTAATAATAAAAAATAAATAAATAAATAAATAACTTAGGGATTTATTCTATTAAGGGAGTCGGGTTATTACAGTAGACGTTCTCCCCAACTACCACCGAAGTCCATCACACAAGCTCGCAACATATCCTCAAGTACCTAATTCACCCTCTCAGTCTGACCGTCTATCTGGGGATGGTAGGCCATACAGAAATCTAACTGAGTACCCATTGTTCCCAGAATTTCGTCGTAAATAGTGAACCCCGGTCTGAGACTTTGCTGACTGGCACTCCGTGAAGTCTTACAACTCCCGAAAATAGATCCTAGCGATCTCCTCCGCTGTAGCTGAAGTCCTAACTGGCAAGAATTGGGCGGACTTGGTGAGTCGGTCTACTCTCACCCAAATCGAGTCCAACGTACCCTAGTCTTCAGCAGACCCACTACAAAGTCCATAGTGATGTGCTCCCACTTCCACTTAGATATAAGCAGAGGCTGCAATAATCCAGCTGATCTTTGGTGCTCGGCCTTTACCTGCTGACAAGTGAGGCATCTCACTACTAACTGAGCTATCTCCTTTTTCATTCTCGGCCACCAGAAATTCACTCCCAAATCACGGTACATGTTCGTACTCCCTGGATGTATTGAGTACCGTGAACTATGTGACTCCTCCAGGATCTCTCTCTTGATCTGCTGGTCATCTAGCATGCAAAGTCTACCCTAATACCTGATCATCCCATCTACGTGCACAGTCCACTCTGGCTTTCCGTCACTATAGCTAGCACTTGCAACTCATGATCTTTCCTCTGACTAGCTGCAATACGAAGCTCCAAAGAAGGCTTGGCAATCATGCTAAACAGATGCCCCCTCCAAGTCTATCCACTGGTAGAACTCTCAGATCTGCTAAGGCATGACATAGACTCCACTCCTGGTGCATCAAATGAGCTAGCACTCCATGAGGTCTACGGCTCCATGCATCAGCAACAACGTTCGCCTTCCCAGGATGATAGTTGAGTGTCAAAATGTAGCGGTTCAACAACTCAATCCACCTCCAATGGCGCATGTTAAGGTCCCTCTGAGTGAAAATGTATTTCAGACTTTTATGGTCTGAAAACAACTCAAACTCCTCTCCATACAGATAGTGTCGCCATAGCTTCAGGGAAAAGACCACTACGGCCAACTTATGATCATGCATAGGGTAGTTACGCTCATGAGTCTTAAGTTGTTGCGATGCGTAAGCCACAAATCTCTTGTTATGCATGAGAACTGCTCCCAATCCTTGCAGGGATGCATCTGTATAAAACTCCATCTTCTGGCCACTGACTGGTATGACAAGAACTGGAGCTGTAGTCAATCGCTTCTTCAATTCCTCAAATGCCGCCTCACACTGATCATTCCAGTTGAACCTCACCTCCTTCCTGGTTAATCGAGTCAAAGGCACTGCTAAAGTGGAAAACTTCTCAATGAACTTCCTGTAGTAACCCGTTAGACCGAGGAAGCTCCTGATCTCTGATGCATTCTTTGGTCGCTTCCAACCTAGAACTGCATCTACCTTCGATGAATCCACGGAGATGCCACTCCTGGAAACCACATGCCCAAAAAAACTTCACCTCTTCCCTCGATAAGTCGCACTTCTCAAACTTGGCGTACAATTGGTGCTCATGCAAAGTTTGCAATACGATCCCGAGGTGTTCATCGTGCTGCTCTCTAGACCTCAAATAAATAAGGATGTCCTCTACAAAGATAATGACAAACTGGTCAAAATAAGGTTTGACCACACGGTGCATCAGATCCATGGATGTTGTCGGCGCATTCGTTAACCCAAATGGCATCACTACGAACGTGTAATGTCCATATCGATTGTGAAATGCCATCTTGTGGACATCTTCCTCCCTGATCCTCAACTGATTGTATCTTGATCTCATATCTATCTTGAAGAAATACTGGGCTCCTCTCAACTAATTGAACATATCATCTATCCTAGGCAGAGGGTACTTGTTCTACACTGTCACCCGATTCAACTGCCTATAGTCTACACAGAGACGAAGCGATCCGTCCTTCTTCTTGACGAAGAGCACTGGTGCACCCCACAGAGACGTACTTGGCCTGATGAAGCCAAGTGAACTCAATCCGTCTAGCTGCTCCTTCAACTCAATTAACTCTATGGGAGCCATCCGATAGGTTGCGAGTGAAATAAGAAAAGTGCCGATCATCAACTCTATGCAGAAATCTACATCTCTCCTAAGTGGCAAGCCTGGAATCTCTTGGAAAACAAATCCGTACTCTCAGACTGTGGGAAGATTCCTTAAGGATAACTTTTGTCCCCCATCCGCTGTACCCAAAAACGCTGTCTGATACAGATCTTTCTCTGTTCCGAGAAATGTGAGTTACCTACCCCAAGGAGATTGAAGACAACGGTCTTCGCGAAGCAATCAAACCTAGCAAGATAGGCAACAAGCCAGTCCATGCCGAAGATCACATCAAAGTCTACAATATCTAAGACAATCAGGACGGCCTCCAAGTTCGAATCCCCTACTCTAACCACACAGGCGAGACGTAACCGGTGTAGAGTAGCAATATCTCCAACTAGGTTAACCACATGTAAAGGAGTCTCTAGGACACTAGGTTCTAGGCCCAAGAATAGCATGAAAGAACTGGAGATAAATGATTGAGATGCTCCATAATCAAATAGAACATGTGCAGGGGTATGGAAAAGATGTAGTGTACCTTCGACAACTGCGTTAGATGCACGGTCGTCTCTGGGAGCAGATGATGTACTAGCCAAAGCATTGGCTCCGCCATTCGGTGCTAGCTGGTGAGGAGCCTGTCTACTATCCGTCCTCGTCGCAAGACGGCAGTTCTATTCAACATGGCCTGGCTTCCCGCAGCTATAACACACCCTCCGGTCGCGTTGATAAAACTGCTACTTCTGAGACTCCAAAGTCTATCACTGGGCATCTCGAGTCGCTGGGGTAGCTGTAACAGCAGGCAAAGTCCTCGTAGGTCTGTCATTTCTCTGACATCGGTCAGAGCCCTATCTCTACTGGTAAGGCTGAAAGTGACTGTCCTTGTTCTGCTTTGTCTTGTCCCTCTTCTCTTTAGCCCGGACCAAGTCTCTCTCCACATACCGCGCGCACTCCAGAACACTTGCATAACTCTTGAGTCTCTGTGGCACTACCCTGGATTGCACAACTACACGTAGGCCCTCCTCGAACTTAGCGGCTTTATCTGCTTCATTCGCTATCATATGCGGAGCATACCACGACATCATGGCAAACTTGGTCTCATACTGCACCACAGTATGAGAACCCTGCTCTAGCCACATGAAGTCCAGAGCCATTTGTTGACGATAGCTAGTCGACAGGTATGTGTCCAAGAACTGCTCACGGAAGGACTCCCAAGTCCTAGTAGCAGCGTGAGCCCGGTCTACCATATCCCACTAGTGCAAAGCCTCTCCCTTCAGCATTAAGGTGACAAGAGACAGGCGCTGATCGTCTGGACATCATATTGTGCGGAAACTCCTCTCCACGCCAAGAAGCCAATCCTGAGACTCACTCGGCTCACCCAAACCTCCATAAGTGGACTGCGATAGCTTCTTGAAATGCTTCAGCCACGGGATAGAAGCTACTAATGCCTGCCTATGCTCTGTCCTCTGCATCTAATCCCACTGGATCATAGCGATGTCCCCCAAAATCTACTAGACACCCGTAGGTTGAGGATCGCATCAACTCCAGTGCCAGAGGATGAAGCCTCCCCTGTAGCTGGTCTTCCCCTTTTTCTAACCATTTACAATCCCACAAAAAAGTATTAGATTTCTAATCTCACTCCTATCCTAATGTTTGCATGCATAAGTGTTCGCATAAAGCAATCACACACAACCTAAATTTTATTTCTATGTTCTTCCATCCTATCTTCCGATTTCTATGTGATTCTTAAGTTCTCTAGTCTTAATAACTTTACTCTAATGAAAAATCTTCAGCTCTGATACCAATCTGTCACGCCCCAGATCCCATAGCCCGAATCCCTAGGTGGGATGGCACGGATCTCGAGGTGAGACCTTCGGGATCCATTACTGGACCACGGATTTTCATTTCATAATGAGGCTGGAGATAACTATCTCAATTAATTCATAACAGAGTAGCGGAAGCAAAAGCATTTCTTACATAAGATCATAAAAATGAATCCAACTAGTCACTGGCTTCAATAGAGCCTTATTACAATACTCAAATATTGAAACTTGGTTCATACAACTGAAACGAAAATAAATACATGGATGATAAACTCATAACATAATAGCAGAATGGTCCACGACCTCATTATCTCAACTCAACATGCAACATAAAATGTTACGTGAGCTTTGAATGCCCAGCAAGCATGATTCTGTCACCCATTCTCATTCTTATACATGATTCTAAAGATCATACTTACCAACATTGTACAAGAATATAATTGAAGCATTTAAATGATGAGTATGATGTATTTAAGACATTCGGATGCTCTAATGGATGCTTAGTCAAAGAATACAATGCAGTATGATAAATGTCTATATTTATGTGAATGTTAAGTGTGCCTCATTTCAGCTTCAATAACTCATCACATTTCGGGACCTTAGTTACCAGGAACAACCGGTAGTCCCTCTCTTCGTTCTGGGCGCTAACCCATGGTACGGAGGCCACCATTTGCTAACTTTAGAGTGTACAATACTCACGGTCCAGCGCTGAACTAGAAATCAACTACGATTTCCATACTTATTTCGTGGGCCTTTCAACCTACAGGTCTAGACAACCTATTATTTTCACCTCCCGGGTACACTTGACACCTCACATGAACATAGTATGCATGCAACAAGTTCCATAGGACAAGAATGATAATCTCCCTCGAAAACTATCCATGCGCTCATACATGTCGATAATCTATTGGATTTCATCATTCAAGTCCTAATGACTTATAATTAAAGTCAATAAAAGGATTCCACAATTGTTTCCCTAAACTGGAGACTAATCTAAGAAGTGTGTTCAGTTGGTTAGCACATGTCATTTGCACAATTAAGCCCGAACCTATACCGACATCTGAACCCTTAATTTCTCCATTGAACAGACCATCCTGTCCAAACAGTATTCATCGGTAGGCCCGTCGGTGTACCGATGCCTACTGACCTGTCATACATGTCCCCTATCAGTAGGCCCATCGTGTATCGATGCCTACTGACCAACTCAAGGCTAATACACATAGGCCCTCTCGGTAGGCTGATCGGTGTATCGATGCCTACTGACGCATGTCAGAGATACTCTGTCGGTGGCGCGGTCGGTGCACCAATGCCTACCGACAAGTACCATCGGTAGGTCCGTCAGTGTTCAGACGCCTACCGATCTATAGTAACTTCAAAAATTTCTGGGTATAATCAAGGCAGATCAACATCATAAGTAAAGATGTATTTTCAACTTAGATTCATCATGCTCTTTTAATGTAATAACAATAGTAATTAGACAACTAATCATGTTATAAAAGCTAAATAATAATCCATGGATAACATGCGATTTCTCTAAAATTCAAAAAACAATCATGCATAAAACTGAAGACTATACAGAATAATCTACTTACATTCTTGTAAGTGTTTATAGAGAAAACGAGAAGCACTCAAGTATGATCTTCTTCTAGCCTCCTCTTCTTATTTCTCTCTTCCTCTCTGAAACAAACTATTGTTTCAGATACCTCAATCTCTCTATCTCAGTTTCTCTCACACTCAGTTTCTCTCTACCAAAATATATGCTCTTAGTGCAACGGGCGGAGAAGTGAGAGATACAGGGAGTTTGCTCCCCACTTCTCTCTTTCTCTCCTCCACGTATCACCCATGAACGCAAGACTAAATCAACGCACAGCTCGTGCGTTCGAATGGTTGGGGATAAAATCTCTTAAAAAATTAACCCCAAGGAACACCTATTAATATTAAGGCCCCTTTCTACCATACATAATTACGAAAACACCCTAAGCATTAATTAAATACACTAACCTTATGAACATACATCAGATAGAATACCAAATAAATAAATTAATTAAGGAGAAATAAATTTAAAGGTTTCAGGTCATTACAGTATTCGAGCCTAAGTTTTTCAAGTTTTAAATCAAATTCCAAAGTTTTTGATTGCCGATGTTTTGAAAGCTTTCAAGGTGATGATATTTTAAAGTTTTTTGGGTTTTGTATGAACTAAATAATAGTTCTTGAAAATTATTTCATGATAAAACTTGGATGTTGTTTCTTCAGGTATTTAAGTGATAATCCAATGGCCGAAAGAAGGGTGGTAGTGTGGATACAAGTGTGCCTTCGATAAGTCATGATGAGAACCAGAACCCACAACTGGCTGTGATCTTTCAAGCCATGGGGAAAATGGCTAACATGATGCAATAACAACAAGCTCAAGCCCAAGCGCAAGACGATGCACAAGCTGAAGCACAAGCCGCAGCACAAGCTCAAGCAGCGTACCAATACCAGCAAACTAATTCTCAGAAGAATATCAAGAGCATTCAAAAGATCAAGAAGTTGGAACCGAATGTCTTTAAGGGCACTACGGATCCGATGGAGGTGCAATCTTGGATCGATTCTATGGAGCATATATTCGACATAATGGAGATAGAAGACACGAACATGATTTGATTTGCTGCCTTTATGCTTGAAGGTGTAGCGAGGCATTGGTGGAAATTTGCCTTGGAAATTGCATGTGTCTGCACATAGGAGGATTCCAAGGTAATGTTTTATCTGGAGTATCTTCCAAGGACAGTGAGAATGGAGGAGTTGGAATTTATGAAGTTTGAGCAAGGGACCATGACTGTACTAGAATATGCGGCGAAGTTTACGGAGTTATCTCAGTTCGCCCCTTATGTGGTTGATGATGAAGAGAAGAAAGCCTTCAGATTTGAAAGCGGATTGAAGCTAAGCATCAAAAGTCGACTAATTGTGAGGGAATTCATGGAGTACCATCAAGTAGTGGACTACGCACGAAAGGTTGAGAAGGATATGACGGAATACCGGAAAATCCAAGATCAAAGGGCCAAGAACAACTTCAGACATGGAAATTTCAGAAGTGACCCAACTGATGCTCCAAAGCGGCAAAGAACAGAAGGACCAACCAACACGTCAGCACTTCATGAGATGCTTCGCTTGCAGAAAATTGGGACACCATATAAAGGACTACCGACTGCCTAAGAACCCCCAATCATAGCAACAGTTCGTGCCAAGACCACCCTACCAACAAAACCCCAAACCGGTGTAGCAGCAAGCTCAGCCGAAGGGAGTTAAGAATGGAGCCCCACAGAAGCAACCGACTCAACCGAGTAAGATCTTTGCCTTAGAGTCACAGCCGAATGAGGTTATAAGAGGTATGGTTCACGTCTTTCATGTCTTAGCCAAGGTTCTTTTCAATACGGGAACGTCGCACTCTTTCATAGCCCTTTCATTTGTAAATTGCTTAGATTTACCTTTGAAAGAGTTAGAGCAGAGTCTTGTAGTGGCCAACCCGGTTGGTGGGACAGCACACTTAGGGAAGGTAAGTGACTCTTGCCAACTAACCGTAGGTGGGATCACTATACCATTCAACCTAATTGTGTGGGAAATGAACAACTTTGATGTAATATTGGGTATGGATTGGCTAAGTGCACATCATGTGCAAATAGATTGTCATAACCAAGTAATTCACTTTAAAACACCTAAGGGTTTGATTGTAAGGATAAATGGATCCAAATCTGGGATGTCAAATTACTTGGCATGTTTAGATTTGTGGTCTATAGATGAGGTGAGAGATTGGGAACAAATCCCCATTGTGTGTCAATTTGGAAGCATTTTCCAAGACGTACCGGGATTACCTCCTAAGAGAGAAGTAGAATTCTGTATAAACTTGTCAGCCAAAGCAAACCCTATTGCATTGCCGACCTACCATATGGCACTAACCAAACTAATCAAACTGAAGTAGTTGAGAAAACAGCTGGACGACCTACTTGCCTTAAAGTTCATCAGACCAAGCTCATCCCTGTGGGGAGCACTCGCACTGTTCGTGAAGAAGAAAGACGGATCCATACGACTGTGCATTGATTACCGAAAGCTAAACCAAGTCACAATAAAGAACAAGTACCCACTGCCACAGTTTGAGGATTTGTTTGACCAACTGAAGGGGGCTACGTACTTCTGAAAAATAGACCTCAGATTCGGGTACCATCAGCTACTGATCAAAGAGGAAGACGTTTCGAAAACACCATTCCGGACAAGATATGGCCACTTTGAGTCCGTCGTCATGCCGTTTGGTTTAACCAAGGCGCCAACAGCATTCATGGACATGATGCAGTGGATTTTTAGACTCTACCTCGACAAGTTTGTGGTTGTATTCGTGGATGATATCTTGGTTTACTCTCAAACCAAGGAGGATCATGAGGAGCATCTAAGACTCACCTTACAGACTTTGGCAAGTCACAGTTTGTTTGCCAAATTCTCTAAGCGTGAATTCTGGAGAGAGGACACTAAATTCCTAGGACACGTGGTATCTAAGGATGGAATTACAGTTGATTCGGGCAAGGTGAAGGCCGTACAAGATTGGGAGTAGCCCAAAAATGTTTCAGACGTTAGAAGCTTCCTTGGACTAGCCGAATACTACCGACGGTTCATTGAAGGTTTCTCTCGAGTTGCTACATCCTTGACAAAGCTCACAAGAAAGGAGGCTAAGTTCGAGTGAAACAAGTCATGTCAGCAAGCATTTTCAGAACTCAAGAAGAAGCTTACTTCAGCACCTGTTTTAGCCATTCCGGTTAGCGGTGTGAAGTTTATCATCTACGCAAATGCATCGTTGTTAGGAATTTTTTGTGTCCTAATGCAAGAAGGAAAGGTGATCGTGTATGCCTCGACACAGCTCAAGCCACATGAGCGGAATTACCCCACACACGACTTGGAACTTGGAGCGAAAGTATTCTCATTGAAATCCTGGAGACACCATCATTATGGTGATACTTTTGAAGTCTTTTCGGACCACAAGAGCCTGCAGTACCTTTTCTCCCAAAAGGACTTGAAGTTGCGATAAAGAAGGTAGATATAGCTCGTAAATGATTATGAATTCTCATTGCAGTACCACCGACAAGGCCAACGTAGTGGAGGATGCATTATGTCGAAAACCTCGCAGCATGGTGGCACATATGATGGTTCAAGAATGGCTCATGTACGATGCACTTACTGAGATGAATGTGGAGATCAAGTAAGAAGAGAAGGGTGTAAAGCTGTACCACATCCTCACTAAGCCGACTTTGAAGACTAGAATTGTTGAGCTCCAAGCCAAGGAGAATTGGATACAAGAGTTAGCCAACGATACCGAAAGCACGGATTGGACCAAGGAGGAGGTTGAAACCATCAAGTACCAGGGACGACTTTGTGTGCCTGATGACAAGGACATTAAGGCAGAAATTTTGGAGGAAGCGCACCGTTCACGCTATTCCATTCATCTCAGAAGGTTGAAAATGTTCCACGACTTAAGAAGACCGTATTGGTGGAGAAGAATGAAGAAAGAGATTGTGTTATTTGTGACTAAGTGGGTCACATGTCAACAAGTGAAGGCGGAACACCAAAGACGAGCAGGGTTGTTACAACCCTTACCAATTGGAGAATGGAAGTGGGAGCACATCTTGATGGATTTCGTTATGGGGCTACCTAAGACCCACAACAACCATGATATGGTTTCGGTGATTGGGGATAGATTGACCAAATCCGTACACTTCATTGCAGCAAGGACCACGATGAACACCGATGATTTGGCAAGGATCTATGTGAAGGAGATAATCAGACTTCATGGAGTACCAGTGAGGATCGTGTCTGACAGAGGAGCCCAATTCACGTCTAAGTTTTGCGAAAGTTTGCACAAGGCATTGGAAAAACAGCTGAACTTCAGCATTGCATTCCACCCTCAAACGGACGAGCAAACGGAGTGTGTTAATCAAGTTTTGGAAGATCTACTCTGAGCTTGTATTCTGGATTTTAAAGGGAGTTGGGAAGACCACTTGCCACTTGTGGAATTTTCGTACAACAACAACTACCAATCTTCCATTGGTATGGCACCAATTGAAGCCTTCTACGAAAGACCCTACAGATCCCCTTTGTGCTGGAATGAAGACAACACACATGTTGCCTTAGGCCCAGAGATCATCGCTGAAACAACTGAGAAGATAAAGTTCATAAGAGAGAAGTTTCTTGTGGCACAACACTATCAGAAGAAGTATGGCGATGTGAGAAAGGGAGATCTGAAGTTTATTGTAGGAGATTGGGTATTCCTTAAGGTTTCACTGACCAAAGGAGTATTCCGATTCTGGAAGAAGGGTAAGTTATCACCGAGGTTCATTGGACCCATTGAGATATATGAACCGATAGGAGAGGTGTCCTACAAGTTGTTACTGCCGTCTAGCGTACACCCAGTACACATAATGTTCCACGTATCAATGTTGAGGAAGTACCACCCGGATGCAAACAGTGTTTTTGATTGGTAGATTGTGACAGTGACGGAGGATGCAACATATAAGGAATATCCGATACAGATTGTAGACCATAAGGAGCAAGTTCTACTAATCAAGGTGATACCATTAGTGAAAATTCTTTGGAGTAATCACGGACCATCAGAAGCTACTTCGGAACTTGAAGTCGAGATTCGGGAGAAGTATCCGCAACTGTTTGAGTAAGGTAAATGAATTTCGAGGATGAAATTGTCTTAAGGAGGATAGAGTGTAATAACCCAAGTTGTTTAGGGGGAATTTAGTGTAATTAGTTAAAAGGTTAAAGTGTAATTAGTTAGAAAATAGGGACTACTTTGAACTTTTTAGTAAAAGCTAATTAGTTAACTTTGACCAATTGCGATTGGTGGGAGCACAATAGATTTTCTAGAGTGCATCACACTCAATCATAATCTCAAAGTTAAACCAATGACTGAGATTTCGCACGAATAATTAAACTAGATTAAGGGTCAAGATTAAAAGATAAAAAGGACTTAACTTAGACAAGGAAAGGAAAGATAAGATCTTAATCTAATTAGGATAACTAAGCTAAAATCCTACTCTAAAAAGGATAGAGGTGAGCTAATGTTTAAGTTGTATTAGAACTAGTATTTTCCCAACCAATGGTATAGATTAACTTAATAAAATCTAAGGGCTGAGATTAGAGACATACTCCTAAACCAACTTAAACTCTTAAAACCTATATACATGCTGGTTTGGTCTTCCAAACCATTAAACCAAAAGTCTGGTCTGATAGCTAAAGCTAAGGTTGAGGAGGAAGCAGTTCAAACGTGAACTGGGTTGAAGAAGAGGAAGATTCAGTACGTCAAGCAAGGTAAGTAACTTCAATTTAGTTTATATTTTTGATTTGAATTAGGTGATATGCCATATTTAAAGAATATGACATACCACATTGAATTCAGTTCAATGAAAGCACTGTTCTTCATAAAATTTGATTTTTCTAAAACTGATCTTTCCAAGGAAGGTAAGATTTGATTTTGATTGTGTTAGCTTCGGATTTGAATTTAAATAACAGTCTCTGCTGAAGAAAATTGCTAAAAATCATACCTAATTGAAAATTCATGTGAAAATAGAGTTTTCGGGCAAACCGGCGGCCTGTAGGCGTGCCGACTAGCCTGCCGGTTCACCCAGGTGGCATCCAGCAGACCAACCAGCGTGCCGGTAGTCTGCCGGACACCATTATGTTCACTGTGTGTTACTATTTAGGCTACCGGATGGCCAACCGGCGTGCCAGTTAGCCTGCTGGTGGCCTTGTGTGTCTAAGACTTGGAAATTAAGCTCCTGCCTAGCCTACCTGTGGCCAGCCGGCATGCCAGTTAGCCTACTGGTGGCTACCCTGAGTTATTTTGGTAAAACCGACTCTCTGTCTGGGTTGCCAAATGGCCAACCGGTGTGCCGATCAACCAGCCGGCTAGCCTTAGACCCTGTACCCAGTTAATGTGGCCCCTGTCTAGGCTGCCAGATGGCCAACCGGTGTGCCGGTTAACCTACCAGTCAGCCTTAATTCTTTGAACTTGATGTGTTTGGACCTACCTAGATTGCTGGCAGACCAACTAGCGTACCTGCTAGCCTGCTTGTAATCCAAGGTTGGGATGTTTGTTAAGAATCTTGTGATATAATTAATATTTGGTAAAACATAATTAATTGTACATTAATATTAGTTGTTCCATGACATGAATTAATGATTCACTGATTTGGTTTATATTTAATTATGATTAATCATGCATCATGTATAATTCGATTTGATTGACTATTATGATGAATTAAACCATGCTTTAAGCTGCATATTTTATACTTAGATTATTACACATCTGTCCACTTGATTGTATGATTAATTAGTGTGCACGACCACCACACATGCACAACATAACCAATTGGGTTAATAACCATATTCTGGTCATATACCAGACCTGCCATCAGACTTCACTTATGTTGAAGTTTCTGATTTAATTTAAGTGAATCATGACCAGGACATCATGATTTGGTGAGGAAGTCCCGGATGGACAATTATTTTCTGTTGAGGGACTTGCCACCCCAATATACCCCATGTTACTCATCTCCATAGCGTATTATTATACGTAACGGATGCCGAGTGAAATTCTGTTGGCATTCGCCTTATGATGCTCATTGAGGTTAGTCCTATTTATGGCCACCTTAGATTTTTCATTGCCCTGACCGCAAATAAGTGGGGTAATTGTGTCCTCTTGGTCGAAACCCTTCAAAACTATGGTGCGTATATGGAATATCTTATTGACAGTGTCCCTGTATGGGGGGATGGTTCGAGAAGACGTCTTGCTCAGTAATTGATTAGTCTAGTGTGGGACTTACATAATTCAAATTCTGAACAGCATGCATAATTGCACAGCTCGATATTTTGCATGTATCACACTTCGTGATCAACCTGTCTTGTTGCATGAGCGTGCATTCATGCATTAATATTTTGATCATGCATATCATATTCTGCATATTTACCATGTTTAGTTACTGTTTATACCATGTTATATCTTTGTATATTGGTATAAACCCTATTCATGTTAAAATTGTAATCTAATTGATTTACTTATTGGGCTAAGTGTAGCTAACTTCTTATGATAATATTTAAGGTAATTTAGATGGGGAAAATAATGGTAATGGAGAACAAGATGAATACCCGTATAATGAATTTGTTGGAGTTGATCAAAGCGTGGAGTGATTTTTACGTGAAGTTTTGCTACCGGATTTACCGATTTATTTCTCAAACTAGATATTATTGATAGGGCTAGGATTTGGTTTTAACTTGGAATAGGATGTAATTTTTTTCATTTTCGTGGAGAATTTTGTTAAGTGTTTTGGATGTAATAGATAGGATATTTGTCACTTATTTTTTAGTAAAGTAGTTTCTTTTGAAGTTTTTTAAATTTCTGTAAATTTGGTTCAATATTGATTGCCACTCCGGATTCCGATTGGGGTGAGAGTCGCACATAAGGGTTCTTACGAGAATTTCCTTAGGTTTGAGTCGTGACATTGATGATGATGATGACAATTGGCTAGAGGAAGGAGAAAATGGGAAAAGAACACGGATGAGACAGCAACTGAAGAGACAGGAAAAGATGAAAGAGGGTAGGAATTGCTATTGAACTGGAAGAAAGGTAGGGACTTTCATTGATTTTACGGTGATCATGATCATGGATGTTAACAGTGCTATAAATATTAGTTGGAATGTATGATCTGATGATTTTGGACATGATATTACGAATGATTATGTGTTAACATGATAAGGTATGCTTTGATTTAGGTTTATTGCAATTGTCATGATCATATGAGTTCTTATAATTTATTATGATTTTTTGGAATTAATTCATGTGTGATGATTGATTTGTGTAAAGATCATAATTTAGACATTCGGTAGGTACCTCGGTACATATCGAGACATCTACCGAATGCATCGGTGGGCCATTTGATACATACCGAGCTACCTACCGAGAGTTATCAAACTCTCGGGAACATCTACCGACACTCGGTACATACCAAGTCATCAACTGTGGCTTTAGTTAAGTCATTCGGGATATAACGAACTACCTACCGAGAACCATCAAATTATCAAGAACATCGATTGACGCTAAGTACATACCGAGCCATCAACCGAAGCTTTCGGTAGGACCCTCGGTACGTACAGAACATCCACCGAAGCTTAATAGCCTTCAATTTTTAAGAATGATACCTGGATGTGTTATACACATGCATATGTGGTTGGTTTGTGTGCAAAATTTGTGGTCATGGTCGAATCTTATAAAGTGCAGAATGAGATTTGAAATTCAAGAATATAGAATAATCTTAGATGAGATCTAAGGTGATTTTGACTTTAATGAGTTGGACATGTATACTAGACAACATGATAGGATCAGGATAGTTAGCAATGTTTGAGGTATTTGAGTGGTGCTTGTAACATTCACTAATCAGGGTTATGCTTCATTTTAATGACATTGTTTATTATGAGTGATACTGGAAGTATCCATTACTTGTATGTGATTGATTGTAATATTGTTTGTTATGAGTGATGCTGGGAGCATCCACTAATAGTCAATGGGATTGACTATATTCTGTGAAAGGAGCATTATTGCATGGGTGAAAACAATGGAGCATTATTCTGTGCGTGGAAGTCCCTTAAATAATGGTCACTGGATTCATACACCGTGAGTGCAAGTCTCTTAATCGATAAGATGGAGCACTATTCCGTGGGTGGAAGTCCATTAAATAATGGTCAATGGAGTATTCTTCCATGGGTGTAAGTCCATAAAGGAATAGGATTGGCGGCATTCTACCGGTCGGTGCAAGTCCCTAAAACAATGGTCTGATATAATGATTGTGTTAGGCTATGTCTGAGAAACCATTGTATTGCATCATTTGTTGCATTCATTGTGCATAACTACATCATATCATATTCATCTCACTTGCACTTGATTGTCTTGATTGTGTTTGTGCATGTGTTTCATTAAGGATTGGTTGTGTTATAACAAGGGGGGACCATGTGGATACAGTATGTGGTAGCATGGTGGGACCATGTGAACATATGGTGTGATAGCATGGTGGGACCATGTGATCATTGTGAACAT
>JAUPMG010020762.1:0-15160 GCA_031762675.1 Pachysandra terminalis | reverse complement strand
ATTTAGATCCCCGACACCAGAAAGTTACACTAATCAAGAAATTAAATTAATTTAGGTAGCCAATCTGAATGGCCAGCAGAAAACATAGACATTTATTTAAGATTTAAATAATTTAATAATTTAATTAATCGCATTGGTGGATTTTTGAGATCCACCTCAGACTCACAGACAAAAGCACTCAAACAGAGCCTGCATAGGTGGCCAGTCGGAAAATGTAGAACTGGAAACCCCATTTTGCCCTTAGTGATGACACTATTCAAAGCTTGGATATAAATAGAACACTTAGCTCAAAAAACCCATTTCTTCTTCTCTTCTTTCATTCTTTTAGGGTTTTGGAGCAAATGAGGAGCAAATAGTGAGCATCCAAGTTCCGGATGTGCTACGAATCAACCTCGACCTACTCCGGCAACACCCAAGTTGAGTAACCTCCTTTGAATGTGCTATTTGGTTGGGTTTAGTATTTTGACCTAGGAGAAGGGTTGTTTGCCTCATACCCACCTTCTCCTAGAGATTTAGACCATTTTATTGATGCATGTGAAACCCTAAACACCATACCACCTTAATTGACCTTGCATGTGGAAAAACCCAACCTTAAGTGGACAGAAAAAGGGTAAAAACCCAAAATCTCCATTGTAGACCAAATGAAAATGGATTTCGACCAAAATTGAACATTCGTGGGAGTAAAACCAAGCTCCCAGTAAAATATCATCCTCATTGACCCTTTCCCCAGCTTTGGCGCATTCTTCGGCGCACCGAAGAGGTCGCCGAATCTCAAAGGTCAAGTACGGCTCTTAGGAATGGTCACCGAAGGAATTTAGGCACACCGAAGAGGTCACCAAAACCACTTTAGGCAAGCCTAGGAGGTTGCCAAAATAGATAAGTGACCAAACCAAGTTGACTTCTCGTCTATCGAGACTCTTTTTGACAAAACCCGAAGGTGCCAACTCATGTGGCACACTTTATCTCATTTAGGCGCGCCGAAACGTCGCTGAAGACCTTGCCGAATCACTCGTCTGGTCCAAATGGAGTGATTCCAATGCAAGCGTGTGTATCTTGACTATTTACACATGTTTAGCCTATTTCCGGATCAGTTAGACCTCTCATGTAAAATCAGACCCCTCAACCCAAAAATTTAGATTTCTTAGTTTGGGCAAACAATAGAGGATTTCGGGGAAATGAGTAAGCATGGTCCCCAAACCCTTCTATTAGTTTTGTACCATCATAATACATGTGTTGAGATGCAAATGGATGATAAGATGTTTTTCTTACTCATTAAATTGTGAGTTTAGGCATATTGAGATGCCCTTGATAAATATTCTATGCAAATGCAATTGGTTTCGGCACTCGGATGCCTCGCATGTATTTATATGATGAATTGGATCACGTTGATGACTCCAATGGAAATTGTTGATGAGGAGTTTGGTGCCGGTGTGCCCAACTTGCCTTATTCTTTAACTGTAGAATTGTATTACATTTAGATTTCTTTTAGTAGTATATACAGAAGTATGTAGGTAGAATTAGATCTATTGTATATAAATTCTTAGTAAGTTAGGTTATATGATTTATATTATGAAATAGGTTAGATTATATGTTCTATATTGATTAGTAAGTTAGGTTATATACTTTATCTTTCTTAGTAAGTTAGTTATGGGACTGTGCCAATATGATTGATTGTCTGAATATATGCCAAAGAAATCTTATCTGATGTGTTAAATAAAGGATTTGAATTGAATGTTGCATATGTACCTTCCGGGTGTGATAGCCTGGTCTAATACCCCTCATGACACCACGGGTTTAGACTGACAGTTGGGATGTTAACTTGATAACCATTTAGTCCTACGAGAGGACCCTATGATCGGACCCAAGCTGAGAGCGAACCCACATAGGAAACCTCGTCAGTCTTAAGGAATGATGTTTGCCCAAGGATCCGCACGTTGGTGTAACCTTGGAAGATGGTATGCTATCCCAAGGATCCGCACGTTGGTGTAAGCTTGGGAGTCAATGAGGCCATATATTTATATCTTCTGTTGGGTTGTGAAGATGTATGAATCCCTGAGGGTTACCACAGGTGGCTGCAAATCTTGGCTGAATGGCCCGTGACAAAAAATAATTGGGGGATTATGACTCCTAGGTTGAAAACCCTTAAAACTATGTTGTAGACATAGAATGGTCATATCCCTTAGTCCGTTTAAACGGGGGATGCATTCAGGTTGCTGGGACATCCTGGGTGAATTCAGGTTTCTGGGACACCCCGGATAGAGATCGAGATCACGTGGGATCATACGGTATTTCACCTCTCAGACAGCGTAACATTTCTCTTGCATTGCATATTTTGTGTTGATATTATTGTAAGAGCCACTTGTATGAAGCACTTGGCCTAATTCTCATACTTAAAATCTATGCATGTAACTGTAGAATCACAGACCATTGAGTAACACTCTGTGAGGATTGGAGAGAATTTATTATTATCGTATGCTACAACTGTACACCACTTGCACATATTATGCTTACTACACAATTGTACATGTCTGAAATTTTCTCAAATACTGAACATGAGTGAATACACTTCATCGGAGGTTTACTAATTCGGGCTTCCAGCTTATGGATGTTGTTTAATATTTCAGGTTCAGGAGCTTGGTCGCGACATGAGCAAACTCAGACTGGTAGCTTACTCTGGTAGACTACTTGGTATAGTTTAGAATTAGATTTTACTTCATTTAGATTTGCTAGATTAACATATCTGTAATAGTTACTTATAGCTAACTAAAACTGTTAAGTCTTCCGCTTATGTTTGACCGTGTTGATCCACCTCCATAGCGATATGGGGTGAAGGGCAACTTAATCCGGAAATTTTAAATTTTTGGGTTGGTTCGTGACACAATATATGTTGTTTCGTCGGGGACTTTAAACCGCCATGGAATAGAGGACAATTTTGGGCGGTTAGAACTCAATCGTCGAGAATACATACCGCGACGAGAGCTTTCTTGAGGGTTCTCGTAACTGCCGACAATAGAGTTGACGGCGGTTGGTAGGGTTTGGCTGGCGGTTTTGAACCGCCGGTAAAGACCTGATATTTCTTAGTGAATCAAGGGTTGAGATTAAAGTAGGGTAGGAATAGAAAGGGTGAACTAACCCTAATTGTCTTGTGTGTTTGGCTAGGAAGAGAAAGGAAAGAGAGCAAGAAGAAGAACAAGAAGGGGAAGAGGAAACCTACTAAGAGGAGAGACCTTGAAGAAGTGAAGATCAAGAACAAGAACTCCATCTCGCAAAGGTAAATGCATTGTGTGCATTCGTTGTGCATGATTGGGGTTTCTCTACGTAGAAACCATGTGATTGAAGTTTCTTAAGTTTAATTGCAGAATTTATGAGTTACATTAGGGTTTCTGTGCATTATTCAAGTTTAATTATGCTATTGATGTTAAAATTAGGTTTTGTGATGTTTTTGATTTCAAATGCATAATTGAATGTGTTTTGACATGTTTAAGATAGTTTAGAATGTTGAGATTGTGATTTTAGAACATGAGTGAGCTTGGGTGTTGATTTGGGTAAGATTTGAAGTTGTTGCAAAAAACCAAAAATTCGCAGTACCGTGCGTCGGTGGACTTGTCGACATGCCAATGGGGTCTGCCGACGACAGTTGAGTGGTTCTGTCGATGGAATCGTTGGCATGCCGACGACAGTTGAGGGTTCTATCGGTGGACTCATCGGCATACCGACAGTGTCTGCCGACCATATGTAGTTATTCTCCATTTACATATGATATTACATGTAAATAAGGAAACACCCCCCATTTGGATTCAGTAAAAATACTCTCGAACCCTAATCTTGAATGAGTAAAAGGTTAACTCTCCGATTTTAGAACAAATTCCAGTTTTTAGGATTTTTGTCAAAACAATGATTTTCGAGTAACGACATTTTTAGCTAACATCTCTGACCCGTGATTTTTGTACTATCTAGTTATATCATAATTTGGCTAGATACCGAAAGTCCGGTAGGAAAAGTGTTGTATCCTAGACTTTAAAAATGTTTTGGCAAAAAGTCAACGTTTTTAGACTTAGTCAAATTTTCAACCTGTTGCTACTTGGACTTTGACTCTATGAGCATTTTGACTGTTAAATGTTCTGAGTAAGTATTAATCGTGAATTATGAATAAAAATGAATGTGAATATAAGACATGAATGAATATGCTACTAAGTTGGGTTGTTGTATGATAATGGAGAGATGTATAAATTCTTAATGGCACTTGGGTTAATAGTGATAAGCTAAAAAGGGAGCTTGTAGATTGTTGTTGGACCGGTGAGTCCACCGACTAAAATTGGATTAGTTCATGGTATAGAGATTCTTAATGATGTAATTGATTTAGCGTATGATTATGCAATTGAAATTGTAGGAACGTAATTGACTAGACTTACATGAATTAGACTTGTGATTTATTAGAATTGAACTTATGTGTCAACAATGTCATGTTAACTGTTCTTATTGAATTCCATTGCATTATGTAACTGAGATTACTTCTCTTTGATTATGATTAATTATGGTTGGGTGTGCATATGATTGAGGTTATGTTGAATGTTTATGCAACTTCATATAGTTGTTTGTTATGATATTGTGAGACATCATGATGAGACGAATGTTGTTGCGCATTACATGTAAATTTTTGATAGTGACTTCCATTAATGTGAACACACATGCATTGTGGGTTCGTGAGTGAGACCCGACCACTGAACCAACCTTGGATTCTCATAAGGAGAACTAAAAGGATAATGAGAGAATTGGACACAATTATGGGCTCCAATGAGAGATGATAGCCATGTAGTCCTATGTTTACTTGGGTGAACCTATAATGATTGGGTGAGGGATTGAGTATCCCAATAACCCGATGATTGATCTGAGTTATCTCATCATGTCTTTAATCCGAGTGATAGATGTGAATTGGATGTACCACGGGGGAGGTTTTGTGTGATACCCTGGACAAATCCACGAGGGATGTTCTGTGTGATCCCGGATGTGTTCCCATGATAAAAAATAAAGGTGTGACATTGGCTTCCCATAGGTTGAAAGTCCTTAAAACTATGTTGTACACACAAAATTCACTTGGAAGGCCTTAGCCAAAAATGGTGCATGTGATCTGTGTGACTCATGTAGTTTCAGTGAGGATCGAGCGTGAACATCAGTGACACATTAGTAAAAGCATGCATTTGCATTTCACGTGTTTGTAATAGCCATCCTAAGTGAAGGATGGATTAGATATTCATGTCATTGCATACAAGAAATGAATTATTGAATTGTATCATGGCACGACATGCATTCTCATTGTGAACCTTGTCATGTCACATTGTATTTGCTGAATACGTAGCTCAAGCCTTTCTGGATCCCAACATTTTAGGTGAACCGACTGATAAAGATAGATTGCCAAGGTAGATGTTGCGAGGACTTGGACTTGACGAGTTGAAGACAAAGTTTCTTTGTTTAATTTCATTTTCAGACTATGTTGTATTTAGTTGGAGTAGTTGGATTCCTTTGCTAGTTGGGCTGTGTTATTAGTCTTTACTTGTACCTTTGGATTTGATGTTGTTGATCTCGAACCATGTTTGGGTATATATATATACATATTTGCTTCTGCTATTATTTGTCCTTTCGAGGTAATCGTAGGAGTATTAGCGTTATTCTGGGTGTGCCATTCCTTAGTTGTGAGTAGAGGAGGGGTGAGATTCACTCTTGGAATTCAAGATTATATCCCCTATTATTTGTAAGGTATATACCCAAGAATTCGGGATGTGACAAATATTTAATCCATCAGTCACTCATGATGGCAAGCACAAACACGTGAAATGCAAATGCATGCTGTTGATAATGTGTCACTGGATGTTCATGCTTGATTCCTACCTATCACACCATGCACCCTTAAGTTCACATGGACCATTTTTGACTACAGGGAACTTGGTAGACTCTGTGCGTACAACACAGTTTTGAGGCTTCTCAACCCATGGGATTCTCTTGCCCGCCGTTATTTTTTATCGTGGAACTAATCCGGGGCATCACAGCATTAGCACAGAACTTCCCCCGTGTCACATCTCAGTTCACTACTACCAATCAGATTACTCACATCATATATATATATATATACAATTTACTCACATCATAGATATATTCTAACCTGATATATGCATGTGTGTCATTATAGGGTCAAAGGGATAGCTAGTCCCTCACCTAAGTCATCTTAGACTTCAATACTTGTCCATTACGGGCTCCAGATATGTCATCACTCATTGGTACTTCTAACTGAGCCCAATCAATCTCATGTTATCCCTTTGGTCCTCATCATGAGAATCCAAGGTACGGTCTAGTCATCGGGTCACACTCATAGACCCACAATGCATGAATGTCCTCTTAATGCATGGCTACCTAAATCAACTACATGTGTTGAATAGAGATAGGTGAACCAACACAATGTATTTCATTAATGTAACTACGTGTCATGTATAGAAGTAATCAAGTCACATGTCATTTCACAATGTACATAGTTTCCATTTGAATGAGAGATCATAAGTAAATGACAAGAATAATCCCAAACATATACACATATTTTCCATGCGTAAGCATTCATGAAGAATAATCTCATAACCAAAACATGCAATCCATAATGAACATGGACACAGAAAATCAACTCAAATGGGACAAACTGACATTTGTCGGTGTGCCAACAACCTGCCGACCAGGCCGCCGGTGGATTGTACCCCCAAATTTCTAAAACTTGTTTTATCACATTCTTGAGCATTTGAGGATCAAATCTAAGATTCATTTTACACAAACAATCAAATATAAAATAGACAACACCAAAAATGAAGCATGAAATATGTAAACACAAATATGAGACATGAAATATGCAAACACACACATTGAGACATGAAATGTACAAACACAAACATTAGGACATGAAATGTGTAAACCAACAGGCCCAAGAATCAGAATCTAGTTCATCAAACTCAAGGAAAACCTAATCTTATGCTCTCATCCAAAGGAAATATTCAAACATGATTTGAACGAAAGTACACAATGTACTTACTTGATCAAGAATACGAAACCCTAGATTGTGTGCTTCAAATCCTTAAGATGATCCTCTTGCTAAGCTTCTTCTTCCTCTCCTTGTTCTTCTCCTTGTCCTCTTTCTTCTCTATTCTCAATAAAACACAAGAAAGAATGGAATTAGGGTTAGCTTGAGATGCTTAAACCACCTAACTTTCCAATTCAATCTCAGCCCTAGATCTAAGTCTCTAACTTTAGGAGAAATGATCCCAACCCTTAAATCAGATTTTTAAGTGAGACTGATATGGTGTGTGCTCATGCTAGTTATTACACATGTTCTACCCAATAGAAAAGGCTTTTGTGAATTTCTCATAACCCCCAAGTGTATTACAGTTTTAACCCCAAATTTTTGGAAATTTAAATTTAGTCCAAAGCTACTTATTAAAATTTCAGTTCGTTACACCTATCCCGCTTGTACGAAGCATGCAAGATGTTAGGTCAAATGTCTATGTGGCATAAGGGTAGGAGGGGACAATGTTTACACCTACAATAAGCATGACAGGTTAGCGCTAAATGGTTAGATGAGATAAACATTAATTTGAGATTAATATCTCGACTGTTGTGGCTAATTATAGAAATAAGTTACGTGTTTACTTAAAATATTGAGTCATAAGTACGATTACCATGTGGGTAATCACACTAACGGCCTGTTGGGGCCCACAAGGGTCACGCATGAGTCTGCTTTGGGTGAAATACATGGCCGATCAAGAAAAAAACATGCAAAGGCAGGAGGCAATTACTTTCTCTTGACCGTTTGCTTTGAAAAATGGTTAGAGGGCAGCTCAATGGAGATGCCTTTCCCTCAAACCAACCACGTCCGTGCATGGGAAAGGCAATAGTTATAACTACCCATGATTCAAGTCCTAGCCGATGAAGGATCAAGCACGATCTCTGACTTTTCCTCCATTCGATCTCACTAATCGATCGCCGAAAATCAATCCGCAAAACAACCATCAATCCTTCAGTCCAGTCCTCCTCCATCTCTCCCAACGATAGCCGTCTTCAGGAGGCTATAACTGTGTAGGAGATTGAGACGACCGTACTTCAGAACGACAGCCCTTTCACAACCATCATTTCCTCCTATGGCAGTTGTTCAGCCATCACCAGTGACCGTTGAATTAGTCCCCTTATCTAGGTTTGATTTTTTATCTTTTCTTTTTACTTAATGTATTTGGATTCAGCCCGCTATAATTCATCTATATTTATACTAATCAATTGTCTTCTCACTGTTTAATTGTGCTTAACTATGCCATTAAATTGTGACAAAAGAACCCATATTGGAGGAAGCACCCCAATCTTCTACAATAGCCTGATCAATCACCTTGGTGGTGACCGGTTGCATACAACTTGTGTCCAAGGTTGAAGACCTAAGCTATTCAATATGAGAGACAATCCAATTCTCTCTGGCACGCTCATTAAGGGTCACACGACCGACCAATCAAACTAACTCCGCGTAGCCTTAGGTGCATTTTTCCCTCGACTGAGAGAAAGAGAGAAAGAGAGAGTACAGGGAGCAATGTTTACACCTAAAATAAGCATGCCATGTCAACACAAAACGGTCGAACGAGTTGGATATTATAGTGGGATTAATATTTCGACTGTTAGGATTGATTATGGAACTAAGTTATATGTTTACTTAAAACACGTGGTGATAAAGATTATTACCGTCTGGGTAATCATGCTAACGGCTCGTTGGGGCCCGCAATGTGGCCACGTAGGAGTTCATCTTGGCTAAAAGACACAACTGATCAAGGAACAACGCACAAAGACATGAGGCAATTACTTTCTCTTGGCCATTAGATTCAAAAAATGGTTAGAGGAAGTGGGCCACTTATCAGCAGCTCAATGGAGAAGCCTTTCCCTCAAAGGAAGCAAGAATAAAGGGTTCCTTGAAGGAACCTTTGAAACCTTTGAAACAGGAAGCTATTCTGTGGGCACAGAAATAACGGATTAATTGGCTAAAGGATGGGGATCAAAATACTCATTTTTTCACCTATTTATGATAATCAGGCGTAGAAGGAATCGTAAACACTCGATACTCTCAAATGCGGGCAAAGAATAAGAGGTAGGAAAAGCATACGTGACTTCATGACAAGGAGCTTTGAGGATTTTATTTACGTCCACAAATCCCACAGATGTGGAGCAATACCTTGAAAACATCAAACCTTGCCTAGAAGAGTGCAACATATCCTGCCTGACTATTCCAGTCTCTTTGGATGAGGTCAAAGTGGCTACACTCTAGATAAGACCTTGGAAAGCTCTAGGGCTTGATGGTTTCTCAGGTATTTTATTCCATGCTTATTAGGATGTTTTAAAATATGATATCTTCAACATGGTGCAGAACTTAATGGAATCAGGACACCTCACAAATTCTATCAACCACTCACACATTGTCCTGATACCAAAGAACCCCAACCGCAAGTTCTGAATGACTTCTGCTCGATTAGTCTATGTAATGTGACTTACAAGATCATGGCAAAAATTCTAGCTAATCGTCTAAAGCTAGTCTTACCTAAGATCATAAGCCCATACCAAGGCGCCTTTGTCTCACAGAGATCCATACATGATAATATCATGCTCGCACATGAGGTTTTCCACACCATTAATAAGAAGAAAAGGGGTATTGGGGGACTGTTGGCGGTTAAGCTAGACTTAAATAAGGCATATGGTAGAATTGAGTTGCACTTTTTAATCATGATGATGAAGAATCTAGGTTTTCCGAGAAATTTATTGAGCAAATAAAATTTTGCATCACTTCGATATCCTTTTCAGTGATGCTTAACGGAGCTCCTTTATGCTTCATACAACCACATATGGGGATTCGCCAGGGGGACCCACTGTCCTCGTTACTCTTCATCATATGCATGGAGGACTTATCTCGGAAGCTACAGTTGGCACAAACTCAGAAAGAAATTAGGGGTATCCAAATAGGACGCGACTACGAACCTATCAGCCACATTTTATTTCCTAACGATATTCTCCTATTTGGACGGGCATCATTGCTGAATTGTAAAGGCTATCTAAAAATAATTGAAGAGTTCAATAAGCACTCAAGCTTGCAGGTTATTCAGCAAAAATCTAGCATTTTATGCAATCCTAACATTCACAGAGAACATCGTGCAGCACTTACTAATCTCCTGGAAATTCCGCATCAAAATCAACTCAGGAAATACCTTGGCATACCTGTGTTCTTTGGAAAGCCTAAATCCAGTCACTTTACAGGGACAATCGAGAGAATCAACAACAGGCTACAGTGATGAAAAAGAAAATTTCTTTCAATGGCAGGCATAACAACTCTAGTTAATTCCATCATCTCGGCAATTTCGAATCATATAATGGCTTGCTTCAGAATACCCAAGAATACAATATCAACAATAGAAAAGATCGGGAAGAACTTCATAAGGGGACATGACTATTGTGAGAAAATTGCACTACATGAAATGGACCAGAATTTGCCCTCCGAGAAGTCAAGGTGGACTTAGTATACAATAGTTAGAATACCAGAACTCAGTTTTTATGGAAAAGAGAGGGTGGAAGCTACTAACACATGAAAATACCCTCTCTTCGCAAATTCGTGGAAAATACATACCACAAGGTGACTTCCTTCAAGTCAGCATCCAAGAACACAAGGCTTCATGGGGATGGAGAAGCATTATTAATACCAAGGACATCCTGAAACATGGGTATGAATGGCAGATTGGTAAGGGAAGTCAAAACTTCCTAAAATTTGAAGCTTGGATACAGCCAGTCACTATTCTGCCACCCTAGGAGTCACTTAATGAGGAATCCTCACAACAACTTATCGATTTGGAAATGGAGGGTTGGAATTCAAACTTGGTATGGCATACCTGGCCTCCAGATGTCGCAAATAAGATTTTGGAGCTCCCTACACTATACTCGAACCTTGATGATCGAAGGATGTGGTAACATACATCGTCAGGTCGGTTCATAATCAATCCAGCTTACAAATTAGCCCTTAACATTGACAATCCAAACTCTGAGAGCCCCAACCAATTCTGGAATAGGTTATGGTACATTATGTGTCCTAAAAGATACAACATGCTCCTTTGGAAAGCATGCTTAGATAACATTCAAACAAGGGACCTCCTCTGTCGGATGGGTATAACATTGAAACCGTTTGCCCTATTTGCCTTTGTAGAGACCCTAAACCAGAACTAAGGATCTAATTGTAATCTAATTATGGAATTAGGGGTCAAAACATAATTAATGAATTAGTTGGGGGAGTGTATTGTAATTTCTCAAACTTAAATTGGGCAAGACTTGAGTTAGACGTATGGAACACTAATTAGGATTAATGGGCTGGACTAATTAGTTTAAAGGACTTAATAATCTTAACTAATCTAATTAGTGAAGTGGGCCTACGTAATGAGCTTAATCTTAATGGACTTATCTTCAATGAAAAACGTGTGAGACTAATTGGGGATAGTTTGGTAAATTAATTAGGATGGAGGTTAGATTAGATTTGTTTCTAATTCAAATTAGATTGAGATTGGTTAAGGATTAGGATTAGAAAGAGTTCAATTTAATATGAAAGTTTCCTATTGGATGGAAGAGGAAAGAAGAAAATCTATAAATGAGAGCTTAGGGGAGAACGTGTACAGCCATAAAGAGAGAAAGGGACGGCTGTAGCTGGGCTTTGAGATTGAAAAGGAAGAAGAAGATGAAAGAAAGAACGCATCTTAGAGCATAATCAAGTAAGTTGTATTTTCTGTATAATTCTCTTGGGAGTTCGGAGGTTATTAACATGTGAGTTATGTTAATTCTATTACCTGTAGATATAATTGTCTTTGTAAGAAATTTTGATGCTAAATCATGTTGTTTGATCGTTTGGTATGAATTTGATAGGGTGTTAGATCGATTTCCAGATTTGAAAGAGCATATGTGATTAGAACCATGTTAGACTTGATAATGATGTTTATAACTTGATTTGATATAATTGGTTTATTGTATTATTGTTATAATGATATGTATTGATCTCTAAAATTGTTAGAAATCGAATCGGATACCAAAAGGCTAGGGTTCACGAACCCAGAAAACCCTGGAAAATTGTACAGACCTGATTAAAGGACCTATTTAAATATTTTTCATAATTTATTTTATATTTTATTATGATTCCCCTATTCGTTAGGAACATAGCCAAATAAGTTTGAAGCGATTCTGATTAGTATTTAGGAAGATATGACCAAATTACCAACTGTTCGTCAAAGCTGAAAAACCCAGAAAAATGGTCATTCGGTACGTACCGAGACACCTACCGAGAGTCATCAAACTCTCGGGGATGATCTACCGAGCCTTGGTACATACCGAGACATCTACCGAGACACCTACTGAAGACCAAATGACTCCAATTCTTAGGGGGAAAACCCATTTAATGTTTTGAACATAAATATAAGATTTATATCATTGTAAAGTGGATGAATATGGATGATATAAATTGAATTGAATGCCATGATTCAATTGTTGATTATAATGCATGTATGTGGGAAATGATTCTTCTGAAGGCTTCCTAAGGATTGTTTGGGTGTATGGGCGCCCGAACAGCTTCCGAAGGATGTAATCACCGGAGATCCTACGGATTGTTGTGAAGTAGTCTTGTGATGGTTTTCGGTGGATTATTCGGATGTATGGACGCCCGAATAACTTCCAATGGATTCTATCACAAGAATTCCTATTGTTTGGGATACTTCAAATTGAGATAAAATTTATGGTTGTGGGTAATCGTCTTACATGATAGACCTCCCTGGGATGATTCCCTAAATGTACGTGGGTAAATGTCCTCTTTGAAAGCCTCCCTAGGTGTTAATCCCTAAATGTATGGAAATAGCTTCAGAAATTGAGCCCGGTAGGTTGCGAATCCTACAAAACCATACTATACACGTGGAATGATTGAATGTGGAGATATATTAACCGAAAGGTCGTGGACCGGGGTGTTGGTGGAGATTATGGACCAGCTGATTACCGGACATTGGAGTGCTTGCGTATGATTGATTGGCATGATGGAATGATTGCATATATAACCTGTTATTGTTATTGTTGTTTATGCCGTGATAATGTATGCTGTTTGGACTAATATAATCCCATGAGGATGATGACTGAATTTACTTCTTACTGAGCATTCCAAGCTCATGCAACCGATTATTGTTGCAGGTTAAGGTGATTGATAATTTGATGAAATTGCGTAGATTAGAAGCTGGTAAAGTTTTATTTTATTTTGTGTTTTTGAATTCCTAGATCAGATTATGATAGTTGTATAGGTTGGTTTAATAAAAGCATGAATAGATTTTATTTTATGGATTATTGTTGTGAGCCGCGTTCCATGGTTGGGAACCCAAAGATCATACCTCGTGATCTGTGCCACCGACCTCGAGGATTCGGACACCGAGATCCGAGGCGTTACATCCTTGATCATCAAGAAACATCCAAGCACAACTTCATGCAATGTACGTGCTCGCGAGCATTCTAGGTTGGATTGCCCATTCCAATCCGGACACCTTCTTCAGAAACCACAATAAAAGATTGGATCCATGATGTATGGAACTGGGACAGAAGCATGCTCTCCCTCTATGCATTCACGTTTTGGGAAATCTGGCATACCCGTAACAACCTAGTGTTCAATGGCATTCACCAAATCGTCAAAAAGCACTCTCAGCTACATCAGACAGCTAGAATGAACTTTTTATGGCAACAAACCCAAAAATCACAAGATGTACGATGGAACAGCCCACCTAGAGAGTGGTTTTAAAGTCAATTTTGATGGTGGGGCAAGAGGGAACCAGGGCTATTCAGGTGCAGCCGCTATTATCCGTGATTCCAACGGAAACTTCATTGCTTCGGAGGGACCCTTGTTAATGGAGGCCAATGCAATCAAGGCAAAAACACAGACTGTCTTCCTTAGAGTTAAACTTGCAAGACAATGTGTAGCCTCGGCAATCTGGATCGAAGGGGACAATAAAAGTGTGATTCAATGGATTATGGAACCAGAGCCAAACCCACCTCGGCAATTAAGAAGCCTAATCTAGAGGACCAAGGATTGGATCGCGGGATTCCAGAAATGCAAAACTAATCACATTTATCAAGAAGAAAATCAAGCCGTTGACTGAATTGGAAACTGGGTAGTCAATAATCAATTGTCACATGTCAAACTGATGTAATTAGAGATGACCAATTGGGAAGGGCAATAGCCCTTGTAATAGTACCTTCACATAAATAAAATTATCTTTCAAGCGAGAGAGAGATGGGTGTTTCTATCAATTCCTTTAAAATAGATTAAAGCATTATTGGATATAGCAAAACCCCATCAGGAATTAAGCCCTATCCAATACTTTCTTTTTTTAATTAATTTTCCTACTGAGGTGATTAGCAACTAGGGCTGTAAGTAGGGCGGGTTGGGTCGGGTTCCAACCAATTCGGGTTCAGCCCGAACTGAAATCAGCTGGCCCGAACCCATCCCGTACTGCACTAAACCCTAACTACTTAAGCTCGAACCCAACCTTAACTCAATTTATCGGGTTCGGGCTGGGTTCAGGTTGGCCCGAACTCAATTGCAGAAACTTTTTTTTTGAATCCAATTGTAATGGTTCTGGATCTTTCTAATAGCAGGAATGGGAAGTGGTTGGGTGTGGGTTACTGTGGTGGTGGGACAGTTAAGGAGAGGATGAGGGTGAAACAGGGATGAATGAAGAGATGAAGAAGAGAGGATTGAGAAGAAAAAATGACTGGGTGTGGGTTACTGTGGTGGTGGGAAGGTTAGGGAGACGATGAGGGTGAAACAGGGGTGAATGAAGAGATGAAAAAGAGAGGATTGAGAAGAAAAAATAGAAGGAGAATGGAAATGAGTTAATGCATAAAATGGGGATTCTCAAATTTGGGAGGCCGTAGTAGCCGGTGGTAGCCACCGCCACCACCACCGTATAACTCAAATGAAAAAGGAGTTCTAGGGTTTTTTCCTGTTGCTTATGATTTTTCCTTCAAAAATCAGAAGCCCCCTTCTTGAAGTGAAGGCAGCCAGGGATAAAACTATCTCTTCTTCTATGTAGAAAAGAGAAATTTCAAA
>JAUPMG010020751.1:0-15160 GCA_031762675.1 Pachysandra terminalis | reverse complement strand
CTTGCTGTGATTCTACCTCTCGATTTGATCGCCAATCGGATTAGATCCGACAATACGATCGTGCTTGTGATGTTTGTTTGGTTTAAGTGCAATGCATAGTAATTCAGCCCTTTGTGTGTTTGGATTAATGACATAGTTGTAATATCCTATTTGGAATGAGGTGTATGGTTCAGATTTAAGTGGTTGTGTTTGAATGGTCTAGATTAAAGTGGTTATCTTTCAAGGGCTAGGATTAGAGTGGTTAAAATTGAATGGCTAGGATGTTGACACTTGGCATGTAGTTGGTTTGTATATGAGGGAAAGAGTATCTCATATTTTTTTTTTGGTCTCATTTGGGCTTTTGCTTGGTTTGAGAACTTGGAGAAGTAGAAGAGAAGGGCTTGCAATTTCTTGCCTTGTGATTATTGCATGATTTGAAGAGGTAAGTGATAAATTCATGAATGTAACTAGGATCATCTTAGATTCCTACACATTTCCATATTTTTCAAATTCTAACATGTGGTTTGATGGTTAATGAATGGATTGAATGCTAGATTGTAGTTCGAAAATGTATTTTCATACATGAGAATGGTTTATGTTTGACTATGGATGGTTTGTGTATTGAGAAATTTAGTTTAGAGGAAAATCCCTTTAATTTTAGCCTGTTCGCGACGTTCAGCGGCCTCCTCGGCGTGCCGAATGGGTTGCCGAACACCTTTTGGGCCAAGGACGAACTCTTCAATGCGCCAAATAGGTTACGAGTATGAATGTTTTTGAGTAGGTCGCCCAGTATCGGTTCGGCGAGCCGAAATGGGCTTCATTGCACCGAAAATGAGCCCCCTGGAATTGTCGTCGAATCTGAGAGAGGTTCGCCGAAGAGGTTTCCAAGGTAGGCTTCAGTGCCCCGAAGACCCCGCTGAACCTGTTAGATTTGACTGATAGTTTGATGTTTATTAATTTATAAACAATTGCATAGTTTGTAACTTGAATTAACATTATATGCACTCAAGTATGATTGATAGTGGAGTTGTTACCTTGTAACTTGAATTAGTGAGATACAATGTGGAAATACATGGAAATGTGCGAAATGCATATTCTAATTAGCCATAATGCACCCTGTACACTTTGAAATGTATGTTTAGCTAATGTGCACCACTTCACAACTCCTCATTGACTCTAGGTCATAGTTGGTCGAAGAGTATGACCCTGTGTTCCGAGACCTCACGGTTGTGTCTCATGATTTGAAATGAGAGTGATGTTACTCTACATATAGTGAGGAGACTGGCAGGACTGGGTTGAGGGAGTAGCTAACCCAATACACTCTCCCTTTTGCCTAAGGGCGTTGGACCCAAGGATTAGAGAAAGATCTCTGTAGTTTGGTCAAGTCTTGTTTTCCTGAGGGATACCGCATGTGGGTGCAAGTCTCATTATACGTACCACTGATAAAAACTAAGTGGGGGGATTGTGCCTCCAAGGTTGAAAGCCCTTAAAACTATGTTGTACACATAGAATAGTCTAACGAGTGACCAAATTGTAACGACTATAAAGCATTTTGTATATTTTTGGGATTAGTGATTCTTTTCGGTGATACTTGGGATAGCATCTAAGAAAAAATCTGATTTTTAAAACCTAGAGCTGTATTTTGGGTTTTCTGCTGCTTACACTGTAATTATGTATAACAACACTTTCATATCCGCTTTTGTGAATGAAACTTTATTCACTCCTACTTTAGCTATGAATCGACTACCACTCTCTTTTCAAGGGAGTGATGGTTACAAATCTGGACCCCACTGAGCCCCAAGTGGTGTCATGGGTTTGGGTTGTGAAAAAGTTGGTGGTATTAGAGCTTTAGTTCTTCATTTGAAATCAGATTTTCTTAAGTTTTAATATAATTGAGAATTGAAAATTTTTGAAATGCCGTTGTTTCAAAAGTTTCTATGTTGCTTGTTAGGTTCTGACCATCTGGAATTCTTACTTACAAGAAATTCAGATGTGTGAATTCTTTTGATAGATACTTGACTCCTTTTATGGTTGGACGAAGAGGTCGACACGCCAATGAACCACTATTGGCAGAGGATTATGCGAGGCGGAGGGGTCGTTATGCCATTGAACCTTCGTTGGCAGGAGATCATCGAGGTGATCCTCACTTAGCGGGCGTGTATCAAGCCTTCGGAGATATGGCTAACATGATGCAAAGGTAGCAAGTCCAATTTCAGGGTGCAACACAGAAGAGTATCTCAGGCCTTGAAAGTTTCAAGAAACTTGGCCCGACAGCGTTCAAGGGAGCGATGGACCCAATGAAGCGCAGAACTGGATAGACTCCATGGATCACATATTTGAAGGTTGAAGATGCTGACATGGTACGCTTTGCAACCCTCATGTTGGAAGGAGAAGCATGCCGTTGGTGGAACTCTACGCTCGAGATTGCAGCTGTCACCACTTGGGCAAGGTTTAAAGAGGTTTTCTACTTGGAATAGTTTTCGAAGACCATAAGGAGAGAGAAGGAGCTAGAGTTTATGAAACTCGAGCAAGGGAACATGACGGTGATGGAGTACGCCGCCAAGTTCACGGAACTGTCTCAGTTTGCGAACTATGCGGTAGATGAAGAAGACAAGAAAGCTTTCCGTTTTGAGAGCGACTTGAGGCCGAATATCCGTAGCAGGCTAATTGTGAGGGAGTTCACCGAGTACCACAAGGTGTTGGACTATGCTAGGAAGGTCGAGAGAGATATGGCAGAATTCAGAAAGAACGTGGAGCAAAGGAATGCCAAGAGCGGTCTGAGGCCAAGCAACTTCAAGGGTAACACATCTGAGGCATAGAAAAAGCAAATGACACACGGACCTTCTAGTTCTTAAGGCTTTGGAAACCTTCCGATGCAATGCCACAACTGCGGGAGACGAGGATTTTAGGGATTGTAGGGCACCAAGGTATCCAAATGAAAACTTCTTCCAAGGCCAACTACAACAGCAGTAGGAACTAGTACCCAGGACGCAATGCACATAGAACCCCACTCCGATTCAGCAAGTGCCACCTTTCAAAGGACCAAGGAGCGGACCTTCTCAACCATGAATACACCAGCCGCCTCAGACGGCCAAGGTTTTTGCTATTGAGCCGCAGTAGAGCGCGGTTACGGAAGGTACCATACGACTCTCCCATATTTCGGCACGAGTACTTTTTGATACTGGAGCTTCCCACTCATTCATTGCACGATCACTTGTTCACTGTTTGGGTCAACACATGAAGAACCTAGAGAGAGTCTAGTAGTGGAAAACCCAGTAGGAAGTACTGCACAATTAGATTTGGTATGTGAGCCTTGTTTGATTATGATAGGGGAGTCCACATTGTCCATAGACTCGGTTGTACTTGATATGCATGAGTTCGACATCATCTTGGGAATGGATTGAGTAGCTACACATAATATGCAGATAGACTACCATTACCGATGTCTTCGGTTCGAGTTCCGGAATACCGAACTTATCTGCCTGTTTAGATCTTTGGTCTATTGAAGTGAAGAAGGATTGGGAAGGGATTCCTGTAGTGTGTTAGTTTGGGAAGGCGTTCCATGATATTCCAGAATTGCCACCCAAGTGCGAAGTTGATTTTTGTATTGAGTTGGTAGCGGGAGCCCAACCCATTGCACTACTGACATATCAGATGGCACCCACTGAGTTGACTAAATTGAGGAAGCAGTTGGATGAGTTATTAGCGTTGGAGCTCATTCGGCCGAGTTCTTCACCTTGGGGAGCGTCTGTTCTCTTTGTGAAGAAGAAAGATGGATCTCTTAGACTATGTATAGACTACAGGAATCAGAACCAAGTTATAGTGAAGAATAAGTATCCATTGGCGCACATTGATGACTTGTTCGACCGGTTGCAGGGAGCATCTTATTTCTCGAAGATAGATCTCAGAGCCAGTTATCATTAATTGTGGATTAGAGAAGCGGACGTACCAAAGATGGCGTTCCGGACGAGATATGGGAATTGTGAGTTCGTGGTCATGCCATTTGGGTAGAGTCACGGCACATGAGCATTCATGGATATGATGTAGCGCGTTTTCAGACCCTATCTAGACAAGTTCCTTGAAGTATTTATCAACGACATCCTGATATACTCAAAGTAGAAGGAAAAACATGAAGAGCATCTCAGTATTGCCTTGTAGACCTTGGTGGATCACCAGTTATACGCGAAGTTTTCAAAGTGTGAGTTTTGGAAGAGTGAGGTGAAGTTCCTAGGGCACGTAGTGTCCAAGGGGGATATCACGGGTGATCCTAGCAAGGTGGAAGCAGTTTCTTGTTGGGAGCAGCCCAAGAACGTCTCAGAGATTTGTAGCTTCCTTGGTTTGGCAGGATATCACCGGAGATTCATCGAAGGTTTCTTGCGTATTGCAGTGCCGCTAACCAAGCTCATTTAGAAGGATGTCAAGTTTATTTGGGATGACGCTAGCCAGACAGCCTTCAATACCCTCAAGGAGAAGCTTACTACTGCACCGGTCCTTACCATTCCAGTTAGCGGCATCGACTTCGTGGTGTATACCGACGCATCTTTGTCCGAAGTTCGTTGTGTTCTGATGCAAAGTGGCAAGGTTGTAGCGTATGCTTCAACGCAGCTGAAGACGTGCTTGAGGAACTAACCCACACATGACTTAGATCTTGCACTGATCGTATTCAAACTAAAGATTTGGAGGCATCACCTTGTCGGCGAAACATTTAAAGTGTTCTCGTATCATAAGAGCCTCAAGTACCTATTCTCTCAGAAGGACTTGAATATACAACAAAGAAGATGTGTGGAGCTTGTGAGAGACTACAACGTCTCTCTTCAGTATCATCCTGGCGAAGCCAATGTGATTGTGGATGCACTCAGCCGAAGACCTAGAAGTATCGTGGCTCACCTACTATTTCAAGAATGGAATCTCTATAAAGCACTTGCAGATTTTAACTTCGTTGGTAGTAAGATGGATCATGGTGTTAGTTTGTGCAACATACCTGCAAAGTCATCACTCAAGGCAAGAATCATTGAGCTCCAGAAGAATGAAAAGTGGATGCAAGACTTAGCCACGGACGAGGAAAGAACAGATTGGACCAAGGCTGAAGAAGGAAGCATCAGAGTTAGAGAACGACTTTGCGTCCCACATGACGAAGATCTGAAGAACGAGATCCAAGCTCAATCTTATAAATCGCGGTATTCCATTAACCCCGGCATTACCAAGATGTATAACGATCTTCGGCGCAACTATTGGTGGAATCGTATGAAGGTCGAGATCGTAGAGTTCGTGACCAAGTGTGCCACTTGTCAGCAAGTGAAAGCAGAGCATTAGAAGCCGGCGGGTACACTTTAGCCTCTACCCATTGAGGAGTGGAAGTGGGAGCATATATCCATGGACTTCATCACGGGACTACCGAAGATTCGAAGCAATTTCGACATGATCTGGGTGATTGTAGACCGTTTGACAAAGTCAGCACACTTCTTAGCGGCGACGACTACGATGAACACCGATGACTTGGAAAGACTATACGTGAAAAAGATCATTCGCTTGCATAGAGTGCTTATCACTATTGTGTCAGATCGTGGGTCGCAGTTCACTTGACGTTTCTGAGAAAACTTGCATAAGGCCTTAGGGATGCAACTCAACTTCAGCACTGCCTTCCATCCTCAAACAGTCAGTCAGACGGAAAGGGTTAACCGAGTACTTAAGGATCTCCTGAGATCATGCATCCTGGATTTCTAGGGTTCTCCTACAACAACAGCTATCAGACGAGCATAGGGATGGTGCCACTTGAAGCTCTCTACGGAAGACCCTGCCGATCGCCTTTGTGTTGGAATGAAGATAATGCTCATGTTCCGTTGGGACCCGATATTGTAGCCGAGATGACTGAGAAGATCAAGTTGATCAGAGACCGACTACTTACCGCACAACATCGGCAGAAGAAGGATGCAAACTTGAGAATATGGAAGTTGGAGTTTATGATGGGAGACTGGGCATTCCTTAATGTCTTACCGACCAAAGGAGTGGTCAGATTGGGCAAGAGGAAGTTGGTGCCAAGGTATATCGGACCCTTCAAGATCATCGAGAGGCTTGGAGAAGTGGCTTACTGAGTGCTACTACCATCCTCTATGGACATAGTGCACGACTTTTTCCATGCATCCATGTTGAGGATGTACCACCCGGATGCAGCTTCAGTGATTGATTGGCAAAACGTGACGATCCGAGAGAATGCCACTTATGAAGAGCATTCTTTGTAGATCCTAGACCAGAAGGAGCAAGTGTTGAGGAGCAAAGTCATAGCAAAGGTGAAAGTTTTGTGGAGCAATCATGGGACGTCAGAAGCCACTTGGGAGCTTGAAGATGAGATGCGAGCCAGATACCCCACTTGAGGTAAGTAAATTTCGAGGGTGAAGTCGTTTTATGGAGGGTAGGCTGTGATGGCCTAGACCACTTAATCTATATTTAATTATATTTTAATCCTTGCTGTGATTCTACCTCTCGATTTGATCGCCAATTGGATTAGATCCGACCCTACGATCCTGCTTGTGATGTTTGTTTGGCTTAAGTGCTATGCATAGTAATTTAGCTGTTTGTGTGTTTGGATTAATGGCAAAGTTGTTAAATCATATTTGGAATGAGATGTATGGTTCAGATTTAAGTGGTTGTGTTTGAATGGTCTAGATTAAAGTGGTTATGTTTTAAGGGCTAGGATTAGAGTGGTTAAAATTGAATGGCTAGTATGTTGACACTTGGCATGTAGTTGGTTTGAATGTGAGAGAAAGAGTATGTAATGTTTGTTTTTGGTCTCACTTGGGATTTTGCCTGGTTTGAGAACTTGGAGAAGTAGAAGAGAAGGGCTTGCAATTTCTTGGCTTGTGATTATTGCATGATTTGAAGAGGTAAGTGATAAATGCATGAATGTAACTAGGATCATCTTAGATTTCTACACATTTAAATATTTTTCAAGTTCTTACATGTGTTTTGATGCTTAATGAATGGATTGAATGCTAGATTGTAGTTTGATGGTGTATTTTCATGCTTGAGAATGGTTTATGTTAGACTATGGATGGTTTGTGTATTGAGAAATTTCGTTTAGAGGAAAATCCTCTTAATTTTAGCCTGTTCGCGATGTTCGACGGCCTCCTCGGTGCATCGAACAGGTCGCCAAACACCTTCTGGGCAAAGGGCGAACTCCTCGGCGTGCCGAATAGGTCGCCGAGTATGAATGTTTGTGAGTAGGTCGCCAAGTCGGCGCGCCGAAATGGGCTTCGGTGCACCGAAGAGTCCGCCGAAGTGGTCGACAAAAATGAGACCCCTGGAATAGTTGCCGAATCTCAGAGAGGTTCGCCAAGGCAGGCTTCGGTGCGCGGAACATCCCGCCGAACCTTACAGATTTGATTGACAGTTTGATGTTTTTTATTTTAAATACAATTGGATAGTTTGTGACTTCAATTTACATTATACGCACTTGAGTCTGATTGATTGGGGAAGTTTTACCTTCTAACTTGAATTAATGAGATACTATATGGAAATACGTGGAAATGTGCAAAATGCATAATCTAATTAGCCATAATGCACCCTGTACACTATGAAATGTATGCTTAGCCAATGTGCACCACTTCGTAACACCTCATTGACTGTAGGCCATAGTTGGTCGAAGAGTATGACCCTGTGTTCTGAGACCTCACGGTTGTTTCTCGTGATTTGAAATGAGGGTGATGTCACCCCACCTCTAGTGAGGAGAGTGGCAGAATTGAGTTGAGGGAGTTGCTAACCCAATACACACTCCTTTTGCCTAAGGGCGTTAGACCCAAGGATCAAAGAAAGATCTTTGTAGTTTGGTCAAGTGTCGGGTTTTCCAGAAGGACACTGCGCGTGGGTGCAGGTTTGGGTATACGTACCACTGATAAAAAATAAGTGGGGGGATTGTGCCTCCTAGGTTGAAAGCCCTTAAAACTACGATGTACACATAAAGTAGTCCTATTCCTTAGACCGTTACGACGGGGGGATGATTTCAGGTTTCTGGAACACCCTGGGGCAAATTCAAGTTGTTGGGACACCCCGAATAGAGATAGGATCAGGGGGAAACATGCCACATTGACCCTCTGACAGAGTTGCATCTACACAGTATACTAGATTTTTTGTTAGCTCACCATGGTGATTTTTGTAACTTTGGTGCACAGCATGCATAATAAACAATATACCTCATCCATTGCATTTGTTATGTCTTCTTTATTGCTTGGACTGAGAATATTGTACAAGTTTAGTCTCTAGGATAACCTTATACACTCCTGAATTTGTTTACTTACGGGCATTATAGCTCATGCTTTTTAGCAAACATTTTAGGACATTCAGAGGAGACAGTTGCTGATGAAAGTGCCACTAAAGAGGAGGCCTACGAAGAAGAAGATGAATACTACTCTTACGAGTGACCAAATTGTAATGACTATTAGGCATTATGTATATATTCTGATAGTTTTGGGATTTGTGATTATTTTGGGCAATACTTGGGATAGTATCTACAGCAAAAATCTAATTATTAAAATCTAGAGCTGTATTTTGGGTTTTTCGCTGCTTACACTGTAATTATGTATAACAACACTTTTAAATCTCCTTTTGTGAATGAAAATTTATTCCCTCGTATTTTAGCTATGAATCGACTACTACTCTCTTTCCAAGGGAGTGAAGGTTACAAATCTGGGCCCTCAAGTCGTTGCATGGGTTTGGGTTGTAAAAAAGTTGGTATCAGAGCTTAAGTTCTTCATTTTAAATCAGATTTTCTTACATTTTAATATAATTGAGATTTGATAGTTCTTGAAATGTCGTTGTTTCAAAAGTTTCTGTGTGTTGCTTGTTAAGTTCTAACCATCTCGAATTCTTAATTACAAGAAATTCGGATGTGTGAATTCTTTTGACAGATACTAGACTCCTTTCATGGCTGGACGAAGAGGTTGACACACCAATGAACCACCATTGGCGGATAATTATGTGAGGCGGAGGGGTCTTCATGCCAATGAACCCCCATTGGCAGGAGATCATAGAGGTGATCCTCAATTAGTGGGTGTGTATCAACTCTTTGGAGGTATGGCTAACATTATGCAAAGGCAACATGTTCAACTTCAGAGTCCAACACAGAAGAGTATCTCAGGCCTTGAAAGTTTCAAGAAACTTGGCCCGACAATGTTCAAGGGAGCGATAGACCCAATCGAAGTGCAGAACTGGATTGGGCCCATGGAACACATAGTTGAAGTGATGAAGGTCAAAGATGCCGACGTGGTACGCTTTGCAACCTTCATGGTGGAGGGAGAAGCACGATGTTGGTGGAAATCTACACTCGAGATTGCAGGTGTCACCACTTGGGCAAGGTTTAATGAGGTTTTCTACTTAGAATACTTCCCGAAGACCATGAGGAGAGAGAAGGAACTAGAGTTTATGAAACTCGAGCAAGGGAACATGATGGTGATGGAGTACGCCGCCAAGTTCATGGAGTTGTCTCAGTTTGCAAAGTATGCGGTAGATGAAGAAGAGAAGCTTTCTGTTTTGAGAGCGGCTTAAGGTCAAATATCCGTAGTAGGCTGATTGTGAGGGAGTTCACCGAGTACCCGCAGGTGGTGGATTGAGCTAGGAAGGTCGAGAGAAATATGGCAGAATTCAGAAAGAACGTGAAGTAAAGGAATGCCAAGAGCGGTACGAGGACGAGCAACTTCAAGGGTAACACATCTAAGGCACAGAATAGGCAAAGGATGCAAGGACCTTCTAGTTCTTAAGGCTTTGGAAACCTTCTGATGCGATGCCACAACTGCAGGAGACGAGGTCACAGCTTTAGGGATTTCTGATGAAATCCAATTCCAAACTTCTTCCAAGGCCAACAACAATAGCAGCAGCAACTAGTACCCAGGCCACAGTACACACAAAACCCCACTCCGATTCAGAGAGTGCCACCTTTCAAAGGACCTAGGAGCAGACCTTCTCAACCATGACTTCAGCAGCCGCCTCAGACGGCCAAGGTTTTTGCTATTGAGCCGCAGCAGAGTGAAGTTATGGATGGTACCATACAACTCCCCCATATTTCTACACGAGTACTTTTAGATACTGGAGCTTCCCACTCATTCATTGCACGATTACTTGTTCATTGTTTGGATCTACACATGAAGAACCTAGAGAAGAGTCTAGTAGTGGCAAACCTGGTAGAAGGTACTGCACAGTTAGATTTGGTATGTGAGTCTTGTTTGATTATGATAGGCGAGTCCACATTGCCCAAAGACTTGATTGTACTTGATATGGATAAGTTCGACGTCATCATGGGAATGGATTGGGTAACTACACATCACATGTAGATAGACTGCCACAACCAAGTTGTTTCTTTCCTAACCCTGGAGGGTGAACTAGTAGAGGTCTTAGGTTCGAATTCTGAAATACCCAACTTAACTGTCTATTTAGATCTTTGGTCTATTGAAGAGAAGAAGGATTGGGAAGGGATTTCTGTAATGTTTCAGTTTGGGAAGGTATTCCAAGATATTCCAGGATTGCCACCCAAGCGTGAAGTTGAGTTTTGTATTGAGTTGGTAGCGGGAGCACAACCCATCGCACTACTGACATATCGGATGGCACCCATTGAGTTGACTAAATTGAGGAAGCAGTTGGATGAGTTATTAGCATTGCAGTTCATTCGGCCGAGTCCTTCACCTTGGGGAGCGCCTGTTCTCTTTGCAAAGAAGAAAGACGGATCTCTTAGACTATGTATAGACTACACGAAGCTGAACCAAGTTATAGTGAAGAACAAGTATCCATTGCTGTGCATTGATGACTTGTTCGACCGGTTGCAGGGAGAATCTTATTTCTCGAAGATAGATCTCAAATCTGGTTATCTCCAATTGTGGATTGGAGAAGCAGATGTACCGAAGACAGCGTTCCGGACGAGATATGGACATTTTGAGTTCGTGGTCATGCCATTTGGGCTGCTTAATGCCCCGGCAACATTCATGGATATGATGTAGAGAGCTTTCAGACCCTATCTAGACAATTTCCTTGTAGTATTTGTTGACGACATCCTGATCTACTCGAAGTCGAAAGAAGAACATGATGAGCATTTCAGTATTGCCTTGCAGACCTTGGCGGATCACCAGTTATATGCGAAGTTTTCAAAGTGTGAGTTTTGGAAGGGCGAGGTGAAGTTCCTAGGGAACGTAGTGTCCAAGGTGGGTATCATGGCGGATCCTAGCAAGGTGGAAGCAGTTTCTTATTGGGAGTAGCCCAAGAATGTCTCGGAGATTCGTAGCTTCCTTGGTTTGGCAGGATATTACCATAGATTCATCGAAGGTTTCGGGCGTATTGCAGCACCGCTAACCAAGCTCACTCGGAAGGATGACAAGTTTATTTGGGATGATGCTAGCCAGGCAGCCTTCACTACCCTCAAGGATAAGCTTACTACTGCATCGGTCCTCACCATTCCAGTTAGCAGCATCGACTTCGTGGTCTACACCGACGCATCCTTGTCCGAACTTCGTTGTGTTCTAATGCAAAGTGGCAAGGTTGTAACGTATGCTTCAAGGCAACTGAAGACGCACGAGAGGAACTATCCCACAGAAGAATTAGAGCTTGCAGTGATCGTATTCGCACTAAAGATTTGGAGGCATCACCTTGTCGGCGAAACCTTTGAAGTGTTCTCGGATCATTAGAGCCTCAAGTACCTATTCTCTCAGAAGGACTTGAATATGCGACAAAGAAGATGGATGAAGCTCGTGAATGACTACAACTTCTCTCTTCAGTATCATCCTGGCAAAGACAATGTGATTGTGGATGCACTCAGCCAAAGACCTAGAAGTGTCGTGGCTCACCTACTAGTTCAAGAAGGGAAACTCTATGAAGCACTTACAGATTTCAACTTCCTTGCTCGTAGGACGGATCATGGTGTGAGACTGTGCAACATATTTGCAAAGACATCAATAAAGGCAAGAATCATTGACCTCTAGAAGAATGAAAGTGGATGCAAGACTTAGCCGCGGACGAGGAAAGAACAGATTCGACCAAGGCCGAAGACGGAAGCATCAGATTTAGAGGGCGAGTTTGCATGCCACGTGACGAAGATCTAAAGAACGAGATCTTAGCTGAAGCTCATAGATCGCGGTATTTCATTCACCTCGACATGACCAAGATGTATTACAATCTTCGGTGCAACTATTGGTGGAATCGTATGAAGGTCGAGATGGTAGAGTTTGTGACCAAGTGTGCCACTTGTCAGCAAGTGAAAGCAGAGCATCAGAAGCCGACGGGTACACTTCAGCCTCTACCCATTGGGGAGTGGAAGTGGGAGCATATATCCATGGACTTCATCACGGGACTACCGAAGACTCGAATCAATTTTGACGTGATCAGGGTGATTGTAGACCGTTTGACCAAGTCAGCACACGTCTTAGCGGCGAGGACTACGATGAACATCAATGACTTGGCAAGACTTTACATGAAAGAGATCATTCTCTTGCATGGAGTGCCTATCACTATTGTGTCAGATCGTGGGTCATAGTTCACGATTCTGGACGAGCTTGAATAAGGCCTTGGGGACGTAACTCAACTTCAGCACCGCCTTCCATCCTCAAATAGACGGTCAAACAGAAAGGGTGCACCAATTAGTTGAGGATCTCCTGAGATCATGCATCCTGGATTTCAAGGGTAGCTGGGAAGACCATCTTGCACTCGTAGAATTCTCCTACAATAACAGCTATCAAACGAGCATAGGGATTGCGCCATTTGAAGATCTTTACAGAAGACACTGCCGATCGCCTTTGTGCTGGAATGAAGATAATGCTCATATTCCGTTGGGACCCGAGATAGTAGCCGAGACGACTGAGAAGACCAAGCTGATCAAAGATCGACTACTTACATCTCAACATCGGCAGAAGAAGGATGCGGACGTGTGAAGATGGAAGTTGGAGTTTATGGTGGGAGACAGGGTATTCTTTAACGTCTCACCAACCAAAGGAGTGGTCCGATTCGGCAAGAGGAGCAAGTTGGCGCCAAGGTATATCGGACCCTTTGAGATCACCGAGAAGATTGGAGAAGTGGCTTACCGAGTGCTACTACCATCCTCTATGGACTTAGTGCACGACGTTTTCCATGTATCCATATTGAGGAAATACCACCCGTATCCAGCTTCAGTCATTGATTGGCAGAACGTGACGATCCGAGAGAATGCCACTTATGAAGAGCATCCTTTGTAGATCCTAGACCGCAATGAGCAAGTGTTGCGGAGAAAAGTCATAGCAAACGTGAAAGTCTTATGGAGAAATCATGGGACGTCAGAAGCGACTTGGGAGCTTGAAGATGAGATGCAAGCCAGATACCCCCAGCTTTTCACTTGAGGTAAGTAAATTTCGAGGACGAAATCCTTTGAAGGAGGGTAGGCTATGACGGCCTAGACCACTTAATCTATATTTAATTATATTTTAATCCTTGTTGTGATTCTACTTCTCGATTTGATCGCCAATTGGATTAGATCCGACCATACGATCCTGCTTGTGATGTTTGTTTGGCTTAAGTGCTTTGCATAGTAATTTAGTTGTTTGTGTGTTTGGATTAATGGCAAAGTTGTTAAATCTTATTTGGAATGAGATGTATGGTTCAGATTTAAGTGGTTGTGTTTGAATGGTCTAGATTAAAGTGGTTATGTTTTAAGGGCTAGGATTAGAGTGGTTAAAATTGAATGGCTAGTATGTTGACACTTGGGATGTAGTTGGTTTGAATGTGAGAGAAAGAGTATCTAATGTTTTTTTTTTGGTCTCACATGGGATTTTGCCTTGTTTGAGAACTTGGAGATGTAGAAGAGAAGGGCTTGCAGTTTCTTGGCTTGTGATTATTGCATGATTTGACTAGGTAAACGATAAAATCATGAATGTAACTAGGAACATCTTAGATTTCTACACATTTCCATATTTTTCAAGTTCTTACATGCGTTTAGATGGTTAATGAATGGATTAAATGCTTGATTGTAGTTTTATAATGTATTTTCATGCTTAAGAATGGTTTATGTTAGACTATGGATGGTTTGTGTATTGAGAAATTTAGTTTAGAGGAATATCCCCTTAATTTTTGCCTATTTGTGACGTTCGGCAGCCTCCTCGACGCGCCGAACACCTTCTGGGCCAAGAGCGAACTGCTCGGTGCACCGAATTGGTCACTGAGTACGAATGTTTCTGAGTAGGTCGCCCAGTATCAGTTCGGCGCGCCGAAATGGGTTTCGAATGAGCCTCCCGGAATTGTCGCCAAATCTTAGAGAGGTTCGACGAGGCAGGCTTCAGTGCGCCAAAGATCTCGCCGAACCTGACAAATTTGATTGATAGTTTGATGTTTATTAATTTAAATACAATTGCATAGTTTGCGCCTTGAATTTACATTATATGCACTTAAGTATGATTGATAGTGGAGTTGTTACCTTGTAACTTGAATTAGTGAGATACCATTTGGAAATACATGGCAATATGCGGAATGCGTATTCTAATTAGCCGTGATTTGAAATGAGAGTGATGTGACTCCACATCTAGTGGGGAGACTGGTAGAACTGAGTTGAGGGAGTAGCTAACTGTGAGAGCCCTGAAAATTGAAAATTTAAGACAAGGGTATTTCAGTAATTTTCTCATTTTGGAAAGGCCGCGAGTGTAATTATTTTGAAATGCCATCAATGTGGTATTTTGTGTTATATGAAATCACAAGCTAAGTAAAATAGAAAAATAAATAAGTAAATATGTTGTTTGGTAAAACCTTAGATAGGTACTGCCTAGATGTGCAATAGTGAAGCAAAGTAGCTTCTTAAGGAAGCTAGCAACACCCCAAAGGGTGTGTAGCCTAAGAGGACAATAGCATTGCTTTTGTTAGTTTCTTGTAGAAGCTAGTAACACACCAAAGGGTGTCTTTCCAATTGGACTCTAGTTGCTCAAGAAGCTTCTTGAAGAAGCAAATGAAAAACCAATTCGTCTCTTGGGTTTTCTTTCTTTTGAGAAAGGAGAGAAGAGGAAAATCATTGGAGAAGAAGAAGAAGGAAAAAGAAAAGGGAGCTTGTGGACACGTTGGGAACGGATTCTTCGTCAAAACAAGTAAGTCTATTTTGCAAATTTGAAAAGAAGGTTAGGTTTTGTATGGTTTTAAATGGGTTTTTGCATGGTTTGAAATTGGGGATCTGTCATGGTTTTGGCTATGAGATTCAGCC
>JAUPMG010020730.1:1420-15162 GCA_031762675.1 Pachysandra terminalis | reverse complement strand
GGTTTTTGAAACAAAGACTTTTCAAATGACCTTTTTGACATTACTCTTAAAAAGCTACCCTAAGCCCTAATTTTCCCTATATATATATTTATATTATATATAAGTATATATATAAATTTGTAGAGATATAATCGAAAAACAGAGAAGCAAGCAGATCAAACTCTCTTTTATGTATATATATATATATATATATATATAGATATCGAGTGAGATCAACAGCAGATAGACAGAGATATGGAAGAGCAGAAACAGAAGAAATATGAGCAGTTCAAAGGACAGCCGAGACTCCCGAAATTCGCTGTCCCGAGACGGTACGATCTGAAACTCAAACCTGATCTCGTCGCCTGTAAATTCACCGGAAGCGTAGAGATCAACGTCGATGTCGTTTCAGAGACGAAGTTCATCGTCCTCAATGCTGATGAACTCATCGTCGATCATGGCTCTGTGTGTTTCAGAAACCGGAACTCTTCGAAGGTATGATTCGGAGTTCTTTGAATGTGTATTCTTCTTCTTCTTTGATTATACGAATTGATTAGATATCAAATGAATGTGTTAGTGGTTAGATAGCTAATGCTTACGTTTATATCAGGAACTTCGACCCTTGGAGATTGAAATGGTGGAACAAGATGAGATACTGGTTTTGGAGTTCGGCCAAGTTCTTCCGATCGGCGAGGGGATTTTGGTGATTGGTTTTGAAGGAACCCTTAATGACAAAATGAAAGGATTCTACAGAAGGTAATGATCTTCACTTTCTCTTTTCCTTATTATTTTTTATTTGAGATTTTTGCTCAAGTTTTTTTTTTTTTAATTGTTTGTGAGTAGTTCGTATCAGATTAATGGAGCGACGAAGAACATGGCAGTTACACAATTCGAACCTGCCGATGCTAGGCGTTGTTTTCCGTGCTGGGATGAACCTGCTGTTAAGGTTGTATTGAGTTCCTTTTTCTTTAAATATAATATTGAATTGATGAATGACAATTTAAATATGATGCGCTTTGTGAATTTTTCTCAAGAGGGATGGTGTGAAGCAACACATTTTGGTTCAGCAAAAAGATAAAGATTTTGTTGATACTGTAATCAGAGGCCGGGTTGAGTTTGCAAGGTGCTTAGCAATCTCAATGGCACAATACCTTTTTACTGGATCACTGTATGGTTTTAAGTTTCAGTGAATTTTTTAAGCAAAATTTCACCGATATTTCAAATATTAGTCCTTTTAAAGTCAAATAAACTCCTAGTAACTTCAACTTTTTGAAACTTTTACAAGATTTGGTTTTCTAATCTTAATATAACAACTCCATTGGATGATTTTATATAACAATAGTAGATTAGATTTATTTAGATGCAAAATGCATGTCGACGCATCTATTTGATGCATTTACATCATTGAAAATGATAATATTGAATCTAAAAAGGATGAAAAACAAACTCTTGGGAAAACATTTTTTTTCTGCTTTCATATTTTAAAACTTAATGAAGTTATCTATTAAAGATATAAATAAAACTATGATTAAAAATAAAAGACTTTAGAAAATTAAAAGAAATTCAATGCATTAGTGAAATGAATGTAATTATAATGGTGCCCCATTTAAATTGTACCGTGGTCGCTCTAGAATTTGACTTTAAGCTGACTTTGTACTCGATGATATGATTTATTATCTGTGAGCTTGTATTCGGACTATGTATTTGAGAGTTACATTTCTTTATTGTTTTTTATGAATTTAATTTAATTTTGATTTTGTTTGGATAGTAGTACACATTTCTTATATTTGTTCATATTGAAAGCACATGTATTAGTTCCTTAAAATGGGTTTCGTTATTATACATAGTTACTTATTGTTATATTTTGAGTTATCTGTGTGTATTTATATATCTTTTAGTGATCCCTAAAGTTTTATGAAAAAATTTCAAGTTTTCCTAATTTTTCCCAATCACTCTCCATATGGTGAAATAATCTGCCAAAATGAAAATCTCTTTTGAGATTTTTGGGGGTCAAGTGGCGAAATTTCCAGCAAAAGCAGCATTTAAAACATTACTTGGTGCCCTACTGGGCGGATTGCTACTGCTAGTTTGGACAATGCCATTGCATGCTTAGCAATCTTTCTTTGGGCCATGTTGTGCCTAGCTGGACAACATTTATCATTGGCTAGCACAGTGCTACCTGTGACACCATATGTCCCTTAGGGCCATTTGTTGTTAGTTGACCGACACAGACCATCAAGGACCATACCACATTAAAGGAAGAAAGTGGTGCCTTGTAGGATAATGACACTGGGATGGATAATACCTTGTCTTATATTATGGCTAAGTGAATTGCAAACAAAGCTGCAATAGATGAAGTTTGGAAAAAAATGCCTTAAGTAAAACATGGAATGAAGCATCAATAAAGGAAATTGTGCGAGGCCAAAATAAATAAAATTGAGAAGTGCAAATAAAACGTTGGGCGCTGGCGCCCTAGTGCCAACTGTTGGGGATCAATTATTGTGCTTTGGTCGCTAGGTGCTGGTTGATGGGTGTTAGATGTGTATTGCAGGCATCGGTTGCCCTTTGCTCTTGGTTGCATGTTTTAATCTCTCCCTTTCTTTTTCTCTCTTTTGACTTTCTTGTTTTCCTTGAATGGATCAAATTATGTCAAGACCAAGAATATTCATGTTTGCATAGTGTGAAGGGAATTTTATGCAGCAACACGACTAGCATCAAAGAGAAAATTCACTGGGTTTAGTTGTGCTTAGATTTAGTAGAAAAAGAGGTGTGCTGAGCTTGCAACATATGGAATGCATCAGTTGCAACCAGTAAAGACAAATGTAATTGAGAGATCTAAATCATTGGTGGAGCAAATGCATCCATCTCCATAAATATCTCACAAGATTTGGTTAAGGGAACAAAGTCTAGAATGGTTCAGCACCCTGGGATCCACACTTTCTGTTGAGCTCCTTTTCTCTGTGTTATTGTGTCCCCTTTTTCTCACTTTTCTTTTACCTATCACTTCCTTTAGTGTTTGGAAACATGTAAGAACAGCCAAAACCTTAGGCTATATTTGGGGCTACCTCTTAGAACATTTTCTGGGCTTTTACATGTTGTCGACTCCATTGGGAGGTAGCCTGCCATTCTTCTCATAATCATGTTGGTAAAAGGGAGATTTTTGCATTGACTAAGCAATGAGCTATTACTTCACCAAAATAGAGTTCCTTGGAGGGAGACACTATGGAAATGGATGACACATCTACGTCTAGTGTTTATGTCACACACCACATGCATTTCAGGCCTAAAAAGAGGCTTAACATTTCAAATCATGAAGTTCATCAATTAGGCACAAAGAGTACATCATTGTGTACAAGGACTAAGGGCCCAAATGCACATCCTAACCCAAATTAGTAGAGGGATGGGGCTTAACGCATTACCAGTTCATGGACATACTTGACTTAACAAGCATAAACAACACCCACCAATAGTGCTTGGTGGGCTTAATGCCTTTGACAAAACAGGCTTTTGAAATTTGACTATTGTAAGGCAGCCAAGAAATAATGTTGCTAACACAGTTGGACACGCTCGATGGGATGTTTCTTCAAAATTCTACTCTTTAACACCTAGGAGAGATGTGGATGAATTGATCTCAATTGTACAAATCTTGGCACCCTCTCTATATGTGCATGATCAAACATTGGAATCATGATCATAATGGGTTTGCCACCTTGAAATGGTTAATCCATAGCAACACTTGCCATTCGGTTGAGTGGCGTCTTGTTGATATCAGATGCCAACTTGGACACATGGTTCAAAATATTGTATCGATACGCTCTTTTTGTTTTGAGTATCGAGCTACTTCATAAAACTCTACTGTAAATATTGAAATGTTCATTTTTACAGTGTGTTACTTAAAAGGTATTAAAAGTTTCGAAATATTCAAAACTCTTGATACTTGTAAAAAGAAAAGAACAGTGCAAAAAAAGGAAAAAAAAACTCCTCTCTATTCGAATCAATAATTCTCCTTCTCCTTGAGCCTATTTTAAAGACCAGTCAAACTCTTTAATCATTTATTTTGATGATTAACAGCCATATATATATATATATGAAGACAAACGTCACATAGTTACACTCTTATGGAGCTGCCAAGGCAGGCAACAGGAAACTAAAAAAGCACATAAAGGAAAAGTAACAGAAGACACAAAAGATATATAAAGCAGTAGCTCTGTCTAATAGACTCGGCCCACACCTCCAAGCATCCTGATCGTGGGAATCCCAGTGAAGAGAACCGTTTCTAAGCACCCCATTCCTAGCTAATCTGTCAACAACCAAATTGGTTGATCTAGGCACATGAGTAAATGAGATATTCATCCCATGACCTAGATAGTGAGCCAATCGAATCAAGTGAGTGAATCTCCAAGGCCAGTCTATCCCGGATCCCAGGGGCGGAGCCACATAGAGGCGAGGGGCCAACTGCCGCCCCTCAATTTTTCATAAACTTGAATTAAGTTCATTATATTTATAATATATTACACATTGCCCCCTAAAAAACTTTTTTGCCCCCTTAAAGTTTTTCTTGTCCCTAAAAAATTAAAAGAATATTTAATAATTACGTGTTGATCACCCCAAAACTCTCACGGTTTTTCAAAATTTTTAATAATTACTTTTTTATATATATTTTTTTTAAATTACAAATTTTATCCATGTATTTATACCTATAGTTATGGTCATTTAACTTTTTTAAATTATATTCTTACACATATTTTCTTAAAATTAGTCTTATACCTATTTATAAGGCTGTCAACGATCTGAGTTAGCTCGGTTCGTATGAGCCGAACTTGAGCTCTATAATCAGGCTCATGAGTTGAACATGAACCAATAAAAAGCTCATTAACTTAATGAGCTTGAGTTGAGCTTGGGTAGACTTGACTCGATTAAAGCTCAACTCAGTTTGTTTATGAAATTATACATCTATATTCATATATCTTATATATATTAATATATTGTAAAAAAATACTACTCTAGATATAATAATAATCATCAACTATAATATTAATGTAGTTGGACTAAGCTAATGTTTTTTGCAAGCCGAGCGTTTTACGAGCCGAACTTGAGCCTAAAATATTTTAACCAGCCTGAGCCGAGCCTAATCTCAAAATATTTTAGTGTGTTTGAGTTGAGCCTGAGCCTTGCTTAAGGTTTACGAGCCCGAGTTGAGCTGGACAAAGTTTGGCTTGGCTTGACTCATGTGCAGCCTTACCGATTTATTAATGTATGTCAAGGATTTCAATTTCGTTGAAATTTTTCATTTTCATTTAAGCATGCAAAATCAAAATCCTAAAATTTTGCTCTAAAAGATTTCAGACAATTTTGACAAAAAAGTATGAAATTTGTCAAAATAATTAATTTTGATTAAAACAATAACTTAAAAATCAAATTATTTTATTGAAATCATCAAAATTACATAGTGAATTTTCTTTAATTTCAATGAAATTTTGCTATTTATTTTATATAAATAAAGAAAGAATAGTAAAGTTTTCTTTCAAAATTTTATTTCGGTCCTCCATATCGAAATCATCGAGCAATGATTAGTGAAATACATTAGAACTTTTTTTATGAATTGTTTTATGGTTTTGCCCCTGTATATATGTATGTTTGTATTTTTGTGTGTATATGTATGTATTTAATATATAAAATAACATCAATTTTATCAAATTGAATCAAACCAAATTTATTTTGGTTTAGATCACCGTAGTTTGGTTTGGTTTGATTGTGGTTCGGTTTTTAATTTTTTCATTGTACTTTGGTTTGATTTGGTTTGGCCACTAAACCGAACCAAACTAACCCAATTACACCCCTAACTATCATGACTAGGGTATTAATACAACTTGGACATTTTCAACATTTTCGATCTAATTGTTATCAATGAAAAGAAAAATTTTGTTGAAATTTGTATTCAATGATTTGTATTTTTTTTCTTCTAATTTATGGACTTGAAACAACCAATCAAATCTTGCCCCCGCCTACAATTGAATCCTAGCTCCGCCCTTGCATGATCACATCCAAGAAATCATAGTCAAAGAATCACTCTTTACCTCCAAAAAGACATACCCCATACTCCTTGCCTCTCTCAAACTAGTCACCAATGAAGAACTCTCTATACATTTGGAATCTTCTTGTCTGATCGGACTAGAATACACATGGCATATGATCCCAAGTTGATCTCTAAAAATGCCCCTACACCAGAATGACTTGGGTTATCGATGGTCTTGGAAGTTAGTCCATGTAAATCTCTCCCCAGAAGAGGGTAGTCGATTAGCTCACTCTCATTTGTAAAATCTGCAAATCCTCTCATGCTCTTATCACTCTGCACCCCCTCCCCCCGATCTCTCATGAGTATACCTTATAACATTGAAGTCACCAAAAAGACACCAAGGGTCCTTCCACATATCCTTTATCTTTCTAAGTTCTTCCCAAAAGAGCCCCCTTTCCTTGGGCTTGTTTGACCCATAAATCCCTAACATAACCCATATGAACCCATTAGTCACACTTTGGAATTTAATGGATAGGGAAAATCTCCCTTTCCAAACCTCCATGTTGGACACAGTCAATATCCCAAATTACACAGATCCCGCCCGACTTCCCGACTGATGGAATAAATTCCCATTGCTTATTTCTAGCCCCACCTAATTGTCTAATCAATCTCTTAGAAACCACCTCTATTTTTGTTTCCTGGATCACTAGAATATCCACCATATATCTCTTCCAAAGATTTTTAACAGCTCTCCTTTTCTCACCCCCTCCCAGCCCTCTTACATGCCAGCTACAATCTTCATTGGATAACCTTTCCAGTCTCTCCTAGAACCTGACCACTAGACTTATTCCTCTTATATTGAAGACTCCATTCTAACTTTTTAAGTTCTCTAGACTTCCCCACACTACCCCGACTCAATCTCTCTTTTTTCTCTCTGAATTCGTTTACTGCACTCGATAAGGGGACGATATCCCCATTTCTGTCTGTTACTTCCAACTGAAAGTCAGTTGCTAACTCAAGTATCCCATCCCACTCAGATCTTTCCTGCCTTACCCTCCCCCGCACCCTCGTCATTCACCCCTCCGCATCTAGGATCCACAACCTAGGCATTTCTCAAACTCTTATCTCTGTTCTCATAAAAGGGAAGTGGCAATAGATATTCCTGGAAAGAAAGGTGCCTTATTAACCCATCCTGCAAGCAATCAAGTTCAAAAGCACTACATGGGAAACCAACCACACTACAAAAAGAAATGACCGACATACCTATTTCAGCCAGTGACTCCCTATTCCCTTCATTCTTTAATGGAGTGGAAAACTGAATAAGAGGTAAAGGGGATGGAGTATGATCAACCGTATGGGACTTATCTACACCGGAAAGGGACGACTCATATACTCTGATACCATCGCAGGCGGGATTGCTAGAGGAATAGGCCATATCCTCTATCCCCACTGATCTGAACATTTGCTGACTGAGGTACAGGGGAAGAAATAGAGTCATCATCTGAAGAGGATTCCCTAGCTACGCCATTCCTTTATTCAGAAGTTCAGATTTGCCATGAGTTGAGATCTCTGAAAGGTCATCAACATAAATCTCATAATCCACTATATTGCCCACCAGCGAAACCATATTGCCCCCTACGACTCCCACGTTTTCCATTCCTTGCTTTCGTCTTCTGCACTATGTAATGACTGCTCCACAGATTTGCTCTCAACAAACCACGACGACGGAGGATCTCACACCACCTTCGGCAAATCTCCATCTTCTTTTGTCTCCTCTGAGCTGCGGCCCTCTCTCAAAGTAGATGAAACCAATGAGACTATCCATGGAGATTCCTGTTCCTTTCGATCTTGACTCCTCCACGCCACTTTTTTTTTCCTAGTAGTTTCTCCACTTCCCTCGCCACTATTTCCGACAACTCTGCCTTGTCAAGCACAACCTTCTCTCCACTCGGGTTCTTCCTCCTGATGCCAGATTTTTTCTTTATCTGTTCTTGATTTAATCCCCCCTCTCCCTCTTCTATTTGACGAGTCGCTCCTGTCTTCACTTCCTGAACCCGATCTGGATCGGATTTTTGAACCGGTCTTGGGCTCCGCACTAAAGGCCCGGATAAACATATCTTTTCTGCATTCAAATCCTGTGAGGGGTCCAGCCTAAAGATAGCCCAAGACTCTTTACCCTTCGCTTGGGACCAAGGTTTACGATGTCGATGTCGCCAGTCTACTTCGGCGACATGGTGAAAAGTGGGGAAATTTGGGGGAAATGTGGGAAAATCTTAGGTTTTTGATGGATTTTTGGCCCCAAATTTTAAACATGTCTAATTAAGACCTAAATGCATCCAAATACATCAAAAAATGCAAAACAAAATGCTTACACATTAAAAGTCATTACTTGAGAGGGTCATTTTACACGCTGTCGGGTCTGTAAGCTGTAAAAAAAATGCTACATCTAATTAAGCTACAGTAAAAGTGAATGTAAGTCAATTAAAAGATTTATAAAACTAGAAATCAAGTGCCATATCTATGAGGGAGAAAAGGGAAATATGGGGGAAATGATGGGGAAATTTGGGATTTTTGATGGGTTTTCCCCCCAAGCTTTAAACAACCCTAAGTAGTGTCTAAATACATCAAAAAATGTAAAAACAAATGTTTAACATATATTTTTTTTAATTTTTAATGAAAAATTCAAAAAAACTGAAAATCCCCCCCATGTCGCCGACATGACGCCAATGTCGCTCAAGTCGCCCCAAAACGACATAAGACCCATATGTCGTGTTGCCACCTTCGGAAATGGTGACATGTCGCTGACATTGCATTCCTTGACTATTTCTAGTTATTCGTTCTAATCAAACTACATTAAAAGTTTCTAGGATTGTTAAAGGGAAACCATACTTTATGAACGAAATGATGGTACCTATACAGAAAAAAGTTAGTAGGTTGTAAGCGAATCGAGTCGAGCTTTGCCTAGCTTGGCTCAGGCTCATAGATCTTGAGCAACGCTCAAGTTGGTTCAAGATTGTTAAAAAATTTTGGGCTCAAGCTCGGCTCAGATTTGTTACTATTTTTTGGGCCTAGGGTTGGGTCGTAAAAGACAAGGTCGATCCAATATTGTTATTGGTCAGCACGTGCCAAAAACTTATTAAATACAAATCTACTGATGCAAGAGCATATAAGGAACTAGTGACATTAAGTCTTTTCTGATTTAATTCTTATTCTAAACCTGTCTTAGGATCCTAGTTCTTTTTAAGAGTCATGTGCAGGTCACATGAGTCCTTTAAGTTGAGATTATATCTGACTTTTTCATCACTTAGGGCAACAGTAGCAATTGAGGTGTAAATACTACTTATTGAGTTGTAATAGGTAGCTTTTTATTTACTCTAAACAAAAAATTATCAGAGATCAACAGGTCTGAGGTTCTTTTGGGGCTTGCAGAAACCCTAGAGCCAACTATTTTAAGTTCATCCTTTAATCTACAGTCTTCTTTCTTTATCCATCTTTTTCTGTTAGTTGTTTTCTGCTGTAAATCCATTAAATCTGCACCATCTACGGTTTCCATAAATTTGATATATATAACATTAAAAAAATACTTAAAGAACTACAAATTATAATATTTATTTTCAAAACATATAATATTATTTTGCTTTTTTTGATAATGTAAAATCACAAATATATTTTATAATAAAGTAAGCGAGCCGACCTTTAACCAAGCTGAGCCCACTAAGCTTGGCTCAAGCTCATGAAAGAAGTGAGCTGTTTTTTAAAGTTTGGGCTCGAATCGTGAGCCTAATATTGAGCTCAAGCTTGGCATGTGCAAGCTGTGCCCGACCTTGAGCAAAGCAAGCTTGGATCGTTGACGGCCCTACATTTTAACCAAGATGAAAATGTTGTGATTGATGGATGGAAAGACTATGAATGATGAGTTAAAAGATGAACTTATTCGGGAGATTCTACGACTAAGTTAATAGGGTATTAAATAATGAAGTATTGAGACAGTTTTGCCATGTTAAGTCGCAAAAGACTATCATTTCTAACCAGTCAGATTCTCTACATAGTAACCATGGTTTAAGATATTGTATCAGTATGGTCGATACTTATCACGTGTTAACCTTATCGATACAACACTCCTAGTGTAGTTACGAATCAGATTTGTTTTGTGGTTTTCTTTTTGTGTTTTGATATTTTAATGTAGAACCCAAAAAAAAACATAGTAGATTGAGATTTGAAGACTATGTTTTGACTTGCATGTTCTCCTTCACCAAAAACCTTTTTAATAGATCATTCAAACCCATAAATCATCATCTAAAAATGACCTAAAGTCATTTTTAGAGTGAACACCTTAGATTTGAAGATCAAAGAAGGATTTTCTCTTTCAGGCGATGTGGATCCCTCCTATGGCGGGGTTGATAATACTAAATTTTGATGGATCTTCTGTGGGGAATCCAGGTCCTTCTGGGGTTGGTGGAGTGTTTAGGGACCATACAGGATGTGGAAGGAAACGCAACGAGGGCTGAGTTACTTGCATTGGTTATGGACTTGAGGGAAGCCTGAAGTCGGGGGTTCCGTAATCTGGTAGTGGAGGGGGGATTCAGCGGTTGTTATTTATTTGATGAGGGAGAGAAGTTGTAACTCATGGAGAGTATATCATACTTTCTTGTTGGCACTCTCTTGGGGAGGGTTTACATTTAGATTTCTCACATGTTCTCAGAAGTGCCAATGGGTTGGCGGATCGTTTGCCTAGAGAATGATCTGTTTCCGAATCCTTCTATAGTGGGGATGTGCTGATTGAGTTCGTGGATGAGGCGATATAGTTCTTTCTGTACTTTTTGTTTTTTGCTTTTTTGTTTTTGTTGTTTTTTGTAGCGGTTTGTCTACTGCTTTGTGGCCTTATAGCCTTGTTCATTCCTTAACCTATTTATACCATTTTAATTATTCATCCAAAATAAAAAGAAGGATTTTCTGTTCCTTTGCAGATTTGCAAGGTTTGGAGATTTAGGGATATTTTTGGATTTAAAATCATATTATTTGAGTTTATACATGTTTAAGTGTTGCAAGGCATAGATTTATGGTTTTCAAGTGAAATCCATAGATCTCTGTCCATATTTTCAAGAAGTAGTCGTTTATTTATATTACATCTATTCATAGCTGATGTATCAGTTACATGAGTTGATAATATTTTTGCATCACTAAATAGTTTCTTTTAAAATCGTTATAATAATTACTTCAAAAATATGAAATTCTTGTTGCTAATTCTTTTACTTATTGTTGAATAATTAATTCCTAAATGCTATATTGTTTGTATCAAGTAAAAAAAACTTTTTCTTTTTTGTTCTAAGGTGGGATTTGAGTTCTTTTCTTTTTTGTTGAATGTTTTTCCTTGAGTTTTCTTACTTGTGTTATATTATAGCTTTCTTTTATATGTAATCAAGATTTTTTGAAGTTTCCACGCGCCTGCACAAGTACTGATTCTTTTCAACATTAATCTATACTATGTGAGTGGGTGTAAGATATAGAACTCATGTTAATTCATCATTTCTTTAGCTTATCTTTGCATCTAAATGAGTCTTGTTTTAAGTTTCCTAGAGTTTAGTTTGGGTGAAAACTTAGATAGTGATTGACACTTGCTTTATAAGGCTGCAAACCAATTCTTTTAAACGTTAATATAGCATGTTCACCTTCTTCTTCAGGGAATGGAGAAAACTCAGATAGTGATTCGCAATGGTGTTAGATGAGTACGGAATCAAGTGGTTGGTTTGTATGGTGCAGAAGCTGGTAGAGAAGAAGATTGCAATAGTGGAGATGGATAAGATTAGAACTAGAAGTAAGAGCAGGGTTGTATTGGCTGTGGTAAAGCAAAATAACTATGGCAAATTTCTGAGATTATATGATCTCTCTACAAGTAGGGGGTCGGTGGTGTTGATCTTCCCGGACAGAAAAGTATCTGATGGGTGGGGGACCCTCTTTCAGGTGCTCTTTTGGAGGTTGGGATTGTAGTTTAACAATGGTGGCCATTACCAACTCTCGTGCGTTGACCTGCGGAGTGCTGGGTACGCCGAAGAAGAAATTGAGGGCCTCCAAACCTCTCTCGAATCAGTGCTGGATAATAAGTTGGGGAAGCTTGATGCGTTAGCCAATGCAGCTCAATGTGGCATGAATAGTTGGGGTAGGGGGTGGAAGACCAAAAAAGGATATTCGTTCCTTATTCTATGGCATCGAAGGGTCTTAAGCCGTCTCTTTGTCTTGTTGGGAGATTTGAGGGGGAACCCCTTGGATGGAGGAGGTTGTGAGGTGGGGACAAAAATGCTTGGAGATTGAATGAGGTTGAGGTTAGGCGGTTCTCAAGTAACAAATTTCTGTTTAGCGTCACATCTGAAAAAATGGCTGCACAAGTGATGTAGTCAGGTTCTAAGTCAATGGAGCCTTATTTTCTCTATCTAGATGTCTAGGGTTGAGCTAGTGGATGTATTAGAGGTGTCTGGAGTGAGGAGTTCTTGCGAGTTAAGAGTCATGGTTTAAAATATCTTATCTTATTCGTCGATATGGTTGATACATATCTTGTATCCGCTTTGTCGGCACAATACACAGGTGCATTTTAGGATAAGTTAATTTCTACACGGTATCGGTCGATACATATAATATATCGACCGAATCGGTCAATACAGCCTATATGTTAAAATATATCGACCAATACAATTGTTACAACATTCACTCCTTTGTTCGACTCTCCTTCTGTCCCAACCAACCAAACCTCACTGAAGTACATCAAATTTCGCTTAAAATCTTCTTAGTTGATTGACAATATCTATTTGGATCTTTAAAGCACTTTTCCTCTTCTTGCATTATTTTGAAGTTATGCATTCTAAGAGTTTTTGTTTTGATTCTAAATCATACTCTTTGTGTCTAAAGCATGTTTTGGAATGTTATTACATGGATCTATGGGTTTCAAGTAGATCTAACTACTTATATTTCAAGAAATATGCAATGTTCTTAGAGATTTTTTGGAAAATAATAAATTACTTTTTTTACATAGAACCTATTAAACACTATTGTTTTGACGTAAAGTTTCTACATAAGATGAATCTAAGGTATATGTATCAGCTTAATAGATTAATCATAATGTTTGAAAAAATAATGTTTGAATATAAAATAATTTAATATTTTTAAAGAAATGATTCAATAGCTTCTAGTTTTTTTTAGATAAAAGTACACAATGTCATCCTAGATTAGGTTTATACTCGATTGATCATATATTTTGTATCTTAAAATTAAAATATCATCCTATGACAAATATCACTAATTTATAATTTAGTTAATATATAGAAATATACATACATCATTCCATGAGATATGAGTATTTCTTTTATGTTTTATTAGTTTATGAGATATGTTATGACTTTCCTTTGCACTTATTGAAGTTTCTTAAAGTTTTCATGCGCTTGCTTGCATAACGGTTGGTTTCCACGTTAATATATATATATATATATATATATAATTAAAAACATGTTAATTTATCATATTTTTAACTTATCTTTACATATAAGTGCCTCTTTTTTATTTATTTTTATGTATCCACCATTTTCGTTGCGTGTCCATCGTATCCATGATTTTTACAGTGCATCCGATATGTATCATTTTTTGGGCCGACCGATATGCTACCTCTATACGATATTTTAAACCATGGTTAGAGTACTTGGTCTAACGTTACATCTTTGGAACGAGAAGATTTCCTGTAAAATTTGAGATATGTACGGGG
>JAUPMG010020709.1:0-15162 GCA_031762675.1 Pachysandra terminalis | reverse complement strand
ATTTTTTTTTTTTTTTTTTTTGTATTTTTTGATGTATTTGGATGCATTTATGCCTTAATTATACATGCTTAAAGTTTGGGGCAAAAAATCCATCTAAAACCCATGGTTTCCCCACATTTCCCCCATATTTCCCCTTGATTTCCCCTTTTTTCCCCCATGTCGGCGATATGTCGCCGGCATTTCCCCAGAGCCACCTAGCGACATGCCAGGCGACATCGACATGGCGAACCTTGGATTTATTTAGGTACAGCCTGAAACAATATTCTATCATCGCATGGTAAGACATCATGCAATACTAGAATTCCTAGTACAATGGGTTAATAGTACATGGGAGAAATTGAATCTGCTTTAACAGCAATTTCTGGATTTTAACCATCGAGGACAAGGATTTATAAGGAGGGAAGAATATTACAATCCCATTTGCATTAGGTTATGCTATAGTATGAATCAGCATATTAGCCAATATGTTAGTAAGCATATCAGTCAGCTGTCAGCATTGTATTTGTTCCCATTTTGGAGTTGCAGTTGAATTTAGGAGATTGCATATTTACTAGATTTGATAATGTTTGTATGATATACAGTGACTCAGTTCTGAAGGTTTGGCTGGTTGGCCCTCTCTATTATTACAATAGTACAGAAAAAGTACAAAAATAGCATAAGACATCATCCAACTTTGTTTTAAGAACTGCTTTAGGTAGAAATTGAGCTAGCTAATGATCTGTGGTTACAAATGGTAAACAGACTTCATTTGAATCCACTTTCTCCCAGATGAAGTATCGATCAACTTCAATATGTTTGGTTCTATTATACTTAATTGAATTGTGTGCTCTGTTGATTGCTGCCTTATTATCACAACATAGCCTTGTAGGCATCTCAGCTTTTACCCTAATCAGAAGAGTCCTTAACCACAGCCACTCCATGCGCAATAGCTTTGTATTCCGCTTCTACACTTGACCTTGCTACTATAGGATGTTTTTTGCTTCTCCAAGTGATTAAGTTGCCTCCAACTAATGTACAATAGCCAATACTAGACCTACAATCATCACCAGCCCACTCGGCATCGGTATAGACTTCTACCTGCAAGGGCCCATTTTTGATAGTAGTTAGCATATTATGGATTGTTTAATTTTATGTGAGCATAAGTACAATATGAATGGTTGCATTGCAGCATTGATACAGTCTATGCATATGAAACATGTTTTTTTTTAAATGAAGTTTTTAATTAATTAATTTATTTTTTAAATGTTGACAATATTACGTTAGCATTTTTCTTTTTTTAATTTTGTGATATTGTTTTTTCAACTTTTGGGGCCTTCTTTCATTGGGATTGGACTGGACTATTCAACTCAGATTGAATCAACCCTGACAGGGAAATACATAATTACATGCTGCAGGGACCTGTTCTTCACTTGAAATCCTGGGCATAAGTAATTCTAAGAGAATTTGAATCTCCTTTTTAGCTGGTCACTAGGAATTGTTGGTGGAAGTTCTGAAATTTTGAACGTTTGCTATTTGTTGTTGTTTATGGAAGAGCAAACTCATGGATTTTTTGAGAATCGGGAAGCAGGTTTGGAGAAATGTCGTTGCAAGTGTTAAGGCTGTTGTCCTTTTGGTTGATGATTTCTGATGAGTTCTCCACGTGCAACCTTATTTGTTTTTTGTTTTTGTTGTTGTTATATTTATTTATTATTATTATTATTATTATTATTATTATTTATTATTATTATTATTATTATTATTATTATTATTTTAATTTCTTAGAAATTGGAATGGCTTCTTATACCATTCTATGCCATTTTGTCTAGCTTTGGCAAACTTTTTTTTAATTTTTTTTATTTTCCTAGCCTTTTTATATACTTTCTGTGCTTGGGAATTTCCCCTTTTCTGTTTAATACAATTACTATACCTTAAACAACAAGCAATGTTGAGGTTTTTGACATTTGAAATTTTGGCCTATTCTGGTCATGTCTTGTACAAATCAGCACTATTTTGACCAAGCTTTGAGATTTAGTTCCAGTTCCAGGCACGATAATGCTTGCCGACCAACATTTAAATCCTTGAGGATCACAATAGGGTACTATTATTTAAATTAAAAACCTTCAACCTTTAACAGTGTCTTAGAGAAACTATGAAATTATATTTGGGGTGTGGGGGTGTGCGTGTGTGACTGCCTCACTGTTTACCTCCGTTCTTGCTCCACTGGTGCTTATTCTCAAACCCATACACTTTCAATCCTATTTACCTGTTTTTATTCATTTACAATCTTCAAATATTGTTTGCAGTGGGACCTCTAGAAGTTACAAGGTTACAAATAGCCCACAATAAATCCCGGTGTAGTGGGAACCGTGGGGGTGCTCTTGGTGCTCGGATGAACCTTTTTGACCGATTTGCTAGAGTTATCAAGGTAAGATTTTCGAAACTGTTCACATGCATTTTTGTTCTTATTATCACCCTTTTGTTTTCTTTGTCAGTCTTACACTAGTAACATGACTTGTTTGTCTATCACAAGTGTAGTCATATGCAAATGCTATCATCAGCTCGTTCGAAGACCCAGAGAAGATCTTGGAACAAGCGGTGCAAGAAATGAATGATGATTTGACAAAGATGCGTCAAGCCACAGCACAAGTACGTTTCATAGTCTCACAATGGCTTGTTTCTTTCGTTCTTTCTTTGTACACCCCTTTCTTCTCTCTTTCCTTTTCTCGTTTTTGTGTCCTTTGAATGAAATTTTTTGTCAGTATTGTTGATGTACTGCTCATATAATGGAGGTAGGTAGGGAGGGGGGGACATGCTGGTAAGTCCTAAATGGCAACAGAATCATTATGTTTCAGTCCTTTCTTCATCATCAATGTTATTTTTAATTTTCTTCCTTCTCCGTCTTTTCATAGTTATGCAAAAATTTTCGCTTTTCTGAAGGTGCTGGCATCTCAGAAGAGGATGGAAAACAAATATAAAGCTGCACAACAAGCTTCTGAAGATTGGTAATATTTGAGATATGGAAGGGCTACTTTAAAATCCTTCGAATAGAGTTCTTCTGGTATGTTGTCATATTTGTTCTTTGGTTTTGAATATAGGTACCGAAGGGCGCAACTTGCTCTTGAGAAAGGAGATGAGGATCTTGCCCGTGAAGCTCTCAAGAGGCGTAAATCTTATGCTGTAAGTATTTCTTTTCAAATTGTATACTGAATTTTAATTGTTAATTAATTTGTTGCAAACATTCTGAATGACCTTGTGGATTTAATGCCAGTTATAAAAGGGAAGGAATAAAATGTGCCCCTCTTTTGCTACTGACTTGATGATTTAAGTCATGCTTTGAGAGGTTTGGATAAATTGGAGGTTCAATAAGCCGAAGTATCAGAAAATCTAGTTGAGTATTTGCACCCCTCTGTGATTCCACAACATGATGTAGAACAAATTTCCTTCCACCAAGAGTATCCAAACAGGTTGACATGAACACATTATATTAGGACCATCTCTCGTCTCTGTTGACAATTAACTTGATACAGATTGGTTCTGAGTTTTGATAAACAGCATATGGACAAGTTAACTGCTTATATTCCAGCAGATTTCCATTGGTTTATGTTTTTCATTATGGTAGGATGATGGACCATGGTTTTAATTTCTCTGAAGTATAGTGAAATTTTCCCCGAAATTTCCATTTTTGAGGGGTATCGAAATTTACTTCACATTGATATTTCCCTTATCTTGAAAATTTTCATGTAACTTTTTACCGGAAATATCGGAAAATTGCGAAATTTCCCCCAAAATTTCCTTATTCTTAAGGCACGAAAGTTACCTTGAAATCATAATTTAAAACAATGGATGGGACCCGAAAGTGGGAGAATGACAAAAGGGAGCTGTGGAGGGATCCTCGAGATGTAATTGTTTAAAATTAGCTTGATCAAGACAGAAAATTTGGAATGCAATTTTGATTAGGATAACTGTAGAGATGCTATTTAAAGGTGTTTGTTATGTGATTCCAAAAAATAAAAAAAAAATCCGTATCTTAGTTCTATTAGTGAAAAAGGAGGGGGAGTTTATGTTGGGTTGGTTGGTAATGAGAATTATGTAAGATGACAATTAGATCTGCTATGCTGTATGGAGCAGAATGTTGGGCAATCAATAAGCTAGAAGTTCATAGAACAGCATTTAGCATACCCTATATGAGGTTGTTAAGATGGATGAATAGTTAGACTGAGCACTATAATATTCGAAATTCTCATTTTTGAATGTATTTGAGGTGGATTGTATGTCTTCAACAATGACCGTAGAAGGCGCCAGTGAGTAGTGATTTTCATCAGGCTAAAAGTTCAAGACCGGGGAAGGTTGCGAACCCAAGAACAATCCTATAGGACAAATAGTCGACCCATAGCCCTACCCAACCCGACCTTCAATGCCCAATCCTAACCCAACCCTAGGGGTAACTGGTGTAGGTTCAGTCTGGTTGTTTTAGGGTTGGGCAGGTTAGGTTCGGTCAGGCTTGATAACCAAGTCCTTATGCATTATGTATAGTGAAAAATGAACAAGGTCAACAATGAATATAATTTTTTCTTTCTCCCTAAATATGCCAAAGGAAATAAAAGGAGACCTTGCAAATTATCTGCATAAAATTAGCTAAATTAAGTCATCCATGAAAATACGGACAGTGGTAACTTGAAACAGTAAGCTTAATTTAATGTTTTTGCCAAGCAAAGTCGTTAAACTTGTAATAACCCATATGATTATACTAGGCAAAGAAATCTACCAAAACAGGTAATACATTATACATCCGTTAAATGTCCAAATACCTAAACAATGGGATCTTTTATACCAAATTATCATGTGGCCTACGCATAAACAAGTCTGTTATCATCAAACTAGAACAGTTTGTAGCCTTTAGTACAAAGTCACCATCATCAAAAGAAACAACTGCATCAGCCATCCAATAAACAAGTCCAACCTATCAATGGAAAAAGTAATTAAATAAAATATATAGCATGCTTATCATCACCGAGTCATCGTCATTTTCTGTCAAGTCAACCAACGTTGGTACCCTGAGAAATCGACGAGTAGCATAAGAGATACATTTAATTGTGATGAAAATAAAATGAAATTCTCATTGTTAATAGATCTGCCAAGCTTCTTTGAACCAAGACATTACTAAAATGGTTTTGTAGCTTTATATTCATGACTGGAAAGAAGGTTTTGTAGGTCCGTAAGACAATCTGATTTTCAATATTCATTTGGACAATTATAGGGTGTAATGGTATATAAATACATTTTTGGATTAAGAACTTTCTATGGTTCTAAGTTATTCAAATGTAGCTCATATTTTATGCAAATAAAACAAAAAAAGAAATAAAGATAACCTACAATTGCAAGCACATATTTTAACATGCTTATGCTACAATCATTTTGATTAATGAATTAACAGGTGTGCAATCATTTCGGTTACTTTCCACGTTTACAATGAATCCGTTTTCATAGTTAATATATACTTTTCTTTCCTTTCCAAAAAAAAGTTTATGGAATAAGTGGATAGTAGAAAGTGATATTAGCTCACTTGACTTGTTTGGTTATATCTCTTAAGAAATTTTAGTAAATTGGCTGTCGCTCATTGGACAGGTTATGTAAGACAGAGAGAGGTCAGCTTATTCATATTGCTGGTTACAAACACTCTAATGTCTTGATTCCAAACGTTGTTAAAGTTTGATTAAGAACTATATGAATTTATTTGAACCTCATGGAGTTTTTAATTAATAAATGCAACGATAAGGTCTAAGAATACCCAGTTTGTTGCAACATTGTAGACTTCTATTAGGCAACACTCTTAAAATTGCGCCTTCTGTGATAACTGTCAAGAATTGAAAAGCATATCTTCTCTTTTTATGAAGATACCATCCAAGTTATTCTTAGTTTTGAAGAAATTGAGAAGAAGATACTTGGCATGGTATGATGTTTTCCTGGAGTCTTACCAGTTCCACTCAATTTATGTTGTTTTTCAGGATAATGCAAGTACTTTGAAGACTCAGCTTGATCAGCAGAAAACTGTTGTTGAGAATCTTGTTGCCAATACACGGGTGTGTTGTTACTTTTTTTTTCCCCATCATATGCATGACACACTGAATGATTCAATCATGTCTTTACTTACTAGTTACTACATGTACTTGTTTACTCTGGATAAATGTCCTTTACTTTGTCAAAGTACATTTATACATATATTGCCCTTGTTGATCCACTTGTTCCATAATATTTTCATGTTTCATTGGCACACTTGATACAAAACACTACTACTGTAAATATCGAAATGTTCATTTTTACAGTATATCAGTTGAAACTCTTGATACTTTTATGAGGAAAAAAGAACTTCTCCTTCCCCTTACACCCATTTGAAAGACCAATCAAACCCTCAATCAATCTTCATCAAAAGTATTTGAAACTTAGAATCTTAGGTTCAAAGACCTAATATTGAAGAGTGGAGCTCAACTCTTAACTTTTCAAAATTTCAACTGCTGTGAAAGGTATGTAAAGTTTGCTCTTTTTATTTTTCTTTTATTTACATGTTATTCTTTGAGTTCCAACGCGCGTGCAGGTTGTGTAATCTATAATCCTAGGGATTTCACTTGGAATCTATAAGTGTATGACTATCATGATTTTGCTTTTCTTTTTGGTTTTTTTTGGGTTTTTTTTTTTTTCAAAAAAAAATTTGTTTTAGAAAAACTGTTTTAAAGTTTGTAGTTTTGACTTTCATGGCTTATATGTCATGAGTCCAAGGTTGATCTATCAGCTCCATGGATTCGTCCTAATTTTTGGATTAAAGTTTTTAATATTATTATTGTAAAATAATTGTAAGAATAAAAAATTAGTTTTATTGATCAATGTTTTTCTTTAAGCTTGATTTATCTATATTACATCAGTCCATGACTGATTTATCAGTTCCGTGGATTGATTATTATTTTCGCATCACAAAATTAAATTTTATTTTTTGTTATAAAAATTGTTTCAAAAAATATGATTTTTTTTTATTTACTCTATTGTTTTGGATTAAATAATTAATTCATGCATGTTGTTTACTTTTTGTGTTTAGGGTTAAAATTTGAACCGAGGAGGTCACGCCCCGAATCCGTGATATATGATCTTGAGGATTTCCAAGGGAATGACCTTCGGATCCAAAACCATGGATGCGGCCAAACCAACAAATAACCCGAGATACAACAGAGCATACTAAATAAGGCGGAAGTCTGATAAAATTTAAACCAATTATATTAACTAAAATCCACAATCATGAGCAAAACTCTAATCAAACCAACATTTACATTGTTACTGCCCACTTAGGGTCAAAACACAACTATTATTAAAATCTATCAAGGTCCATCAACAATTCCTATTTAAGCTTCCTTGACTTACTAATGGCTAGTTAAGGCCTCCCGTTCTGGTCATGCCACCTCTCTACTGGTCCACCTGTTTCAACATAAGGGTTGAGCTTGGAGGCCTAGTAGGAATAATCTAAAGTAATTACAACAGTTATTTTCATAATCATATAATGAGACAGGTTAATTCATGCAATTTATCACTCATCGTAATATCATGTTATTGCTTTCATACGTTCATCACATTCACAGTCATAAGCATAGTCATACTCATAATCACAGTCATAATCATATTCACAGTTATAGTCATAATCACAGTCATAATCCAATTCATCATCATGCTCATCTTAAGCAATTACCAATATCACCATGAACTCCGTCATGCCACACATATAAACACAAGCTATATAGGCTCTATGTACTCATGCACTCTGTCATGGTACATACCCATATCCAAGGCTACCAACTCCCATGGCACCTTCTCAACAGTGTCAGTTCACACTTGTTGATCATCACACCATTAACAACACAAGCAATCATATTCACACATCAATGAGCAGTTCATATAGTAATCACACATCACACTAAGGTCAAATACTTAGTCACATAACACACAATACACCAAAATCACATAACAATCAATGCAATGCAGTACATGCAGATGGATGCTATGAGCACACGGATGATGAGCACACACAATCAAGAACACAATGAAATATGTTGCAATGCAAATGATGATATGAAATGATACAAGTACGCAAGGGTGTTAGGCCAAGCCTAACTATGAACTCCGATCATGTCACTGTTAGTATTCATTTCTTTTAGAGGATAATACCCAAGGTAGAGAATGCACCCTCTTTCCTTTCAGGGGATAATACCCAAGGTAGGAAATCCGCCCTCTTTCCTTTCAGGGGATGGTACCCTAGGTAAGAAATCTGTCATTTTTCCTTTCAGGGGATAATACCCAAGGTAGGAAATCCGCCCTCTTTCCTTTCAGGGGATGGTACCTTAGGTAGGTTATCTACCCTCTTTCTTTTCGGGATGTACCCTTGGTAGGAAATTCACCTTCACACAAACAATCATTATATACATCTTGTGTCACACACAATACAAGGATCACCAGTGATTGCCTCTAGCATCAATCTCAAACACTTCAAAATCAAAAAATACACATAGAACCCACATACCATACACTTGGCAAATTATCAAACTAGGATCATTGATCACCCTAACTTCATACCATATAGTTCATATCATGTTATTCATCTCAATTATATCACATATCACAGTTCATAGGCTCACATGGGACCCACACACCACATTTTTTTATTAATCCACATGCTTGGACATTCATTCATTCTAATATCACATATCATGCTTTCTAACATGTTATAACGCTCATGGAACCATATCAACACCTTACCAAGTCATAGCATACTGAAACTAAGGTAACTCGTTTTGACGCACAAAATATTATATATGTATTTTGCACAAAAACCAACACCACACACATATTAGTAACCCTAAAACCAAGGTGTTCTCAAAATTTGGGACCATTTTGAGTTTGGTAGCAGCTCGGTAGTTGCCGAGCTACCTACCTGAGGTTATTTTCCAGCTTTGACACCTTGTCGGTATTTTAATCATAACTATTTTTATACTTATCGGATTGACCTCAAACTTGGACCATTGTGTTCCCAACTGAAAGGGGAACCCAAGAAAAGTATAAAATAAATAATTCAAGGTTCGGCAGCAAACCTCGGTAACTGCCGAGCCTCGGTAGAAACTTTACTGTTTTCGACAGATGACTCGGCAACTGTCGAGCTACCTACTGAGGCCTGTTTCAGCTTTGACATCGGTTCGGTATTTTGGCCATAAGTAATTCTATACTTGTCGGAATCGCTTCAAACTTGTTGCATTGTGTTCCTAACTCACAGGGGAATCACAGAAAAATATTAAATAAACTATCTAAGCTTGGAAGAAGGCTCGATGGAACCAAGAAGTCTACTGAGGGTTAATTTTTCAGCCCAGAAAAATTTCAGATTTCCTAGGGCTTCGTGCCCAACCTTACACACTTGAATTTCACACCTTTAAAACACACCAAACATAGATTTATGTTACCAAATATCAATTCATCATAATACACACAAAACCTAAGATTTAAACTAGGTTATACATGTGAGATTCAACATAAAAATCATGATTCAAGCATACAAATTCATATGCTCATATCAAGAAATAAAACTCAATATAAGCATGGATCACATCAACATGCATCATTAAAGGATCTAGATGCTTATTCTTATAGAATCATCATAATCTTATAAAAATAACTACCTTAAGAACTCCGGATGATCCCTACCTCTCTTCCTAAGCTTTTTCTGCAACTTTCTAGCACCATGGATCACCCATCAATCTTCTCCTAGTAGCCTTTTCTCTTCCTCTTCTCTGTTTTTCTCTTCTCCTCTTCTTCTTTTCCTCTCTACAGCAATTCTGCAAATCCTCTTCCTCCCCTCTTTCTCCTTTGGTCTAAGCTTTTTCTCCCAATGGTAGTTATTTTCCCAGTACTCTATACAGAGGAGTTGTGGAGTTAGTGGGGACCTTCCCTCTACACCCACTAAGATTCAAATTAAAGTGTAAATACCAAAGTGACCTCACCTTCATCCTATGGGCCAAACGACCAGCTCAAGGTCCAACACCTTATGCTTTGGGGCCCAAGCCCAAATCTCCTGAATTTTATTAAAAATTCATAAATCATCCCATATTTCAACTTAATTACACTTTAGTCCAATTTAGCCAATCTTTTAACAATTAAATCCTAATGTCTATTTAGATGATTAAATAGGATTTAATCATTAAATAGAAGGACGGGGTCAAGGTCACTACAGAGGACAAGTGAATTTAAACCTGCACCCAACTCCTTGTGGTATTATGCTTTTGTGGTCTTGGGTGCCATTTTGTGGATGTATTATTTGATTGTAAAACATGTTTCTTTTTGTGGTAAGACATTTCCAAGAGATCCGAGTGCTTTTCTTGATGTTTAAAAGTATAGTTGTATATTTTAAACTGATCATATCTTGTTCCTTAGAGGTAATTTATGTATTTTAGGAGTTTTGAATGCTTTTCTTTATATTTTATAAGTTTATATGTTATATCATAGCTTACCTTAATATATAATGAAGCTTTTGTAAAAGTTTCCATGCACCTACTTGTTTGAGTCTTTATATGATATCTTCATTTTTGAGCTTATCTTTGCATCTCAATGAGTTTTGTTACAAGTTTACATAGGTTTCCAACGATTTCATATCCTTTTGTGGCATTTCAAAACATCTGGATACATTTCCCGAATTGCTTCCATTATTTTTAAGGACGGAAACCCATGATACGATATTTTGAATCATGTTTGTTTGTTAGAAAAACTATCATGTACTACTGGCTTAAAGCTTGCTCAGCTAATGCACCCAACTTTACACATGCCTTTTACAAGTGTATGCTGCAAATTGATGCGATGATATATCAGGCCCTTCATATTTCTTTCTTATTTTGCTGCACATCAAGGTTTAATGTATCGGGACTGGGGACCGGACTGGTCCCAGTTGTTTCCGGTCCATATTGGCGGTACCGGCCGGTTTGGTACAACAACAATAAAAATTTTAATTAAAAAAATTGGACCGGTCGCGGGACCGACCGGTCCGGATCCGATACAACAACAATCAAACTTTTAATTTAAAAAAATTGGATTGGATCGGACTGGTCGCCGGACCGGCGGGACCAGTCGCCGGACCAGTAGGACCAGTTGTACTGGTCCGGTCTATAACCCCGCGATACAATAGTTTGTATCGCGGGTTGGGACCGGACCGGTCCATAGAATCATGCTGCACATTCATGTGCTTCACACGATTTTCTTACCGTCACTTGGTGTGATGGTAAAAACCTCAGGCTACCAACGTGAAAATACGGATTCGAGTCTGAGCGTAGCCACTTTGTGTAAAAATGCCAAAGGTTAGATCTGTTGCCAGGTCACCCCTTCCGAGACACTGCTTTGGCGGGACCGGGTTACAGTCCTCTTCTTCCAATGACTCTTGCTGCTCATTATCATATTGCTTTCTCACTTGAATTTTAGGAACCTCCTGATTGTTGCTCAGATGTCTAACGGCCTTTGAGGATCATATAATAGCATCACATCAACCTCCTTTGGTAGAAGGATATGGTATGACTAAAGCTGGCAATTTCTAACCCGACCTGTCAACCCGCCCGAACCCGCTCGCATTTTAGAGGGTTTGGGTTCAAGTTTCCAACCCGTGGGTGGGGTTGAGGGTTTATAACCCGTGAGTAAATGGGGCGGTTTTGGGTTAGCCCGTCTGACCCGTCGGGTTATAACTATGGTCAAAAAATTTATATACCGTAGTTATTTTATAGGAATTTAAGTAACCCCTTCCTAACCCTTATATAAGCACAATGATAGATTAGGGTTGGTACTTTCTATTTTCCCTCTTCCCTTTTCTCTCACATTCTCATCCATACCACAGAAGAAGCTTGAGGGTGAAGCCCTTTTTATTTTCCCTAGTCCTTCCTCTCTCACATTCTCATACGACAGAAGAAGTAGAGCACGAGATTAGGGTTTCAGTCCCTTATTATTTTCCCACTTCTTTCGTCTCTCTCATTTTCATACAACACAGTGAAGAACGATTGCACAAGTGCGATTTTGCAAGCTGCAAACTGCAATGAAGAGTTGAGGTCGTTGAGGATTCTCCACACAAAAAACCAGATCTGAAAACAGCTATTTCACATGGAAAGTAGACCTATTTTTTTTCTCCTTTCTCGTTTTTTGATCTATTTGTGTGCTTGAAGCCTTTAACACATAGGAAAACAGTAAACTTGAAACCTTGAACACACAGGAAAACAGTAAAACACCAACAGGTAGAAGAGGAATTTACACCAAAAAATAAAAAAATAAAAAATAGACGGGTTAGGCTGGTTAGAGTGGGTGTGAATTGAGTAATCTCAACCCATTTATTAAACGGGCAGGTTCGGGGTCATGCTCTTAATACCCTATGTCAATCCAACCCGAACCCACCCAAACCCACCCGATTGCCAGCTCTAGGTATGACATAGCTGTACCAAATTATGGTACATTCCAGTCTATCAGCTCCTACTTCACGTATTCATGTAAGCAAGCCTTTCAAAAAGATGCATCCTAGAGTTGAAGGATATCAGTTACTAATAATTAGCACCAAATGCCACTGGATTGTATAATCTCCTGTTTTCTTTCCTTTTCCAATTCCTTGCATAACTTTTCTTCTTTTCTTTTTTCTCAGTATTGTTTTCATCCTCTTAGCTCTTTGATCCTTTTTTTCTCTCTTCAAAACCTTTACCCTTGTGCCCATTCCTCTATTTGCTCCATTTTTCTTCTTCTTTGTTCTCCATTCTTTTTATCATCTTAATACACTATACTAATTCTCTTGCTATTTTCTCATATGACTTAGTAGCTCTCAACGATTTTTGCAGTGGGAAGTAATCAAAGGAAAGTGAAATACCTCTAACACCAAATCTACTTATAGGGGAAGTGTTGTATCTTCTTAAGAACTTTTATGGCTATATTATCCTCAGATTACATGTTGGATTCAGTTTTACTGTTATGATGGTCTTCAATGAACTTGATTTGCAATTAGGCATCTAATTACAATTGTGGTTATATTCTTAGAATTTATTGGGGGATATATCATGATATTGTCAATGTTACTGTGATATCGAATGATATATCCCCTTTGGTAACATGCGCCGACCATTATAAGAGGTTGAATAGGGAGAAATTTAGATAGTTTTCCATAATTTCAACCATATATTTATAAAAAATGCTTAAAACCCTCAAATCTTCTTCCAAATGCTTGGAATGTGATTTCAAACAACTTATTATGTGAATTCATTAACTCTTTGATCAAAAAGTCGTTTTGGCATACCCGTTCTTCAATAAAGTTGCCAAAAATAAGTGAAGATGTGTTTCAACTTATTTTTCTTTTCTATGATTCATTTTGTATTAAACTGTAAGGAAATGCATACCAATTCACATATGTGATGGATTGATATGCATTTCATTACTGATTTTTGGACTTGAGAGACTGAAATCCTGAAATATTTGGGAAAACTAATTTTTGGGGGTTTCCATTTCAATATGTAATGTTTGATTCTCCAATTATGTGTATATCAGAAGGCTGACTTATGTGTTGATCATAAAAAATATAATTTTTGGATTTAAAAAGTATTATAAAAATTAATTAAAATATACATTTAAAAAGAAAGACTTTTAGCAGTTCCAAATATTCAATATATGAACTAATTGTACAATCAAATTGTTACCAATTTGGTTTTTACCCAAAAAATATTGGCAAATTATTTATTAAAAATAAATTTGTACTTGATAATTGGAAAATAATTTTTAAAAATATATTAAATATGAATATTGTCAAAATACAAGTTTGTTATGGATAACCAATTTTTGGGTGTTTCCATTTCAATATGTTTAGGATTGCTGTAAAATTAATATTATATTAATAAAATTAATTTTTGGAGAAAATTCCAAAACAGAGTTCTGCTTTCATTATATGCTTAAAGACTTCTATTTACGTTTCTTCGTTAATGTCATTGTTCTTTGTAATGTATTGAGTCATTTAGGTGTATTCAGAGAGAGTGTGGAAAGCCTTAGCAAGGAAAGAGAGAGTGGTGGGGTAGAGTGTAGTGCAAATAGGAGTTCCCAATGGAGTTTGCAGTACAAAAGGAAGAAGTTTAGAGGGCAGCATTCGGGAGAGACGGAAAAAGTTAGATGAAGATATTAAGTTGGAATGTGAGGGGTCTAGGGGTGAGTGAAAAGAGAAGAGCAATTAAAGATATATGGAGGAGTAGAGCAGATATAGTGGTGATTCAGGAAACAAAAAGAGAAAAGATTTCCAAGAGATTGATTCGGCAATTAGGGGGTTCAAAAAATAGAGAATGGGAGTATTTACCATCTATGGGAAGATCTGGGGGGATCTGTATCATTTTGGGATGTGGATTGTGTGAGTCGTAAGGCAGTTTGGATGGGAAGATACTCGGTATCAATAAAATTCTCGAACTTGGAGGAGGATTTTGAATGGGTCTTGACAGGTGTCTATGGTCCAAATAAGCCTAAGGAGAGAAACACATGTTGGGAAGAGCTCAAGAACATACGTGAAATGTGGGGGGAACCATGATGTTTAGTGGGAGATTTCAATGTGCTTAGAAAGTCTAATGAGAAGACGGGAAGGAGTAGAGTTACGAAGAGTATGAGGGGTTTCGTGGATTTTATAAATGGATCTGAGTTAATTGACTTTTCGATGGTTGGGGGAAGATTCACTTGGTCGATTTTACAAGATTACCCTGCATGCTGTAAGTTGGACAGAATGCTTGCTTCTTCAGATTGAGGGGAGCATTATACAAAAACAGTGCAGAAAGTGCTTCCAAGGCCAATCTCAGATCATTCACCCATCCTCATAACCACGGATCAGGTGTTTAAAGGTGGTTCCCCACCTTTCAGATTCGAAAACATGTGGCTTAGGCATCCTAATTTTAAAGATGTGGTGAAAGAATGGTGGGAGAAAAAAGAAAAGGGAGTAGGATGGGAAGGTTTCAAATTCATGAAATATCTTAGAGGTATTAAGGAAAATCTGAAGATATGGAACAAAGAGGCGCTTGGGTGGATCCCGGAGAGGAAAAAACTGATTTTAGAAAATATCCAGGTTTTTGATAGGAAGGAAGAAGATGGGATACTGTATGAAGTGGATCGGGAGAATATGAGAAATTT
>JAUPMG010020698.1:0-15163 GCA_031762675.1 Pachysandra terminalis | reverse complement strand
GTTATTACATGTAGTCATTGCTTTACTATTGTTTACAGACCAGTAGATTGCTTTCTTTTGAAATTTTGGATAATGGTTGTAATAAGGGCCCAGCTGGGTGCCCATTAGTGATGTTATTTATGTTTGTTCGCTTCCGCACTTTGTGATGAACAAATGTGATTTTATTTCATTGTACTTTTGGTTATGATTTGCTGATCCGCGGTCTAGAAATAGATCCCGAAGGTAGCGTCTCGTGATTCGTGCTATCCCACCTAGAGGATTCGGGTTACGGGTTTCGGGGGGTGACACATGAATAGATAGGTTAAAATGGTAAATTCTAGGCACTTATCATTAATGATGATTTTTTAAAGATTAGAAGGAGTTGTTTGCCTAATTAACTAAATTTGTAGTGATTTGTAATAATAACAGATTGTAGGGATAATTGTGTTAATATTATAAATATTGGGGGTTTCTTATGAGATTCTATTTTTTTTTTTTTGAAATTAGGGCCTTCAGAATTGACGTAGGAGGAAATTGGGCTAGGGTTGGTCGTTTGGCCCATGTTGCTATTTGGGGTTAGTTTAAACTTTTACTATTTGAATTTGAATGAGAGTTGGTTGGATTTGGATGAGGAGGGAGAATGCTTAATTCTCTCAACTTCCTTCCAAATAGGAACGTATGGTTATGGGAAGTTCCCATAACCGACATTGCTTGTTTTGGTGAGAACGATCAAGAGAGAAGGCTGAGATCTATTGTGTGATTGTTGTAGAGAAAAAGAGAAGAAGATACAAGGAGAAATGAGACCTAACAGCTGCAAGGAGGAGATTAGGAGTGCTGAGTATTCTAGTTGTAGAGAATCTTTGGAAAGCATTAAGAGGTAGGTTCCGTTTGTTTCCCTCTTTTCATTAGCATAGAAAATAAGTACTATGTTATAATGGTGGTCAAAAGATGTAAGTGTAATGATTTATGAGTTTTGATTGTGATCATGTTAAGAACGTGAGAATATGTGTATGATTTGATATGTAGTAACATGACTAGTGGTGTGAAAATGTTCTAGTGACGAAATAAGTGACTTCTACATGTGATCCCTATCTAACATTATGTCAATGTGAATGAATGTGTATGGTTGTGTGATATAAATAAAATGATGGTTGGAAAGTAGAAAATAGATGTATGAATGAAGGGCTGGGTATTAAATGGTGTGCAATGCAATCATAGAGTGAAGTGAGAAATAAGGTTTTTTGGGATTGTACGAGGGGCTCGGTTTGGTGCTCGGTCGACTGAGGGAATTTTGGCTTGCAGAATGGTCTCGGGTCAGGCGACCAAGAGGGGGTTGTCGACCGAGACTTAGAAAACACAGAGGAGGGTCTCTGGTTAGGTGACCGAGGGTTTTGGTCGACCGAGTGGTCGGTCTGACCGAGAATGGGCCAAGTTGGCCAATTTGGATGAACATTTATAGGAAGTTAAATTATGGGATAAATAAGTTGTGTCTGACAATGAAATCTTAAAATAATATGTTTATGATAGTTTATGAATCAAAGAGGTGTGATAGTTGTGTTTTGTTGCCTTATGTGAACCAATGTTGAGTTCCATGATTATGATGAGAGCATGAATGACTGTTTGAACATGTGAAACATATGAAAATGATTGATTTGAATGTATGGGTATGATATGCATGAGTTATGCATGAGGCATGTAAGTGGTCCATATGAGACCCGGGTATAAGGTATGCATGAGATTTGGTGTATCCTAGAGAGATCATGGTTGGTTCCAGAATTCCTAAGCAAGGAGATTCTGATGTGAGTATGTGTACATGTATGAGTTGTGTGTGTTCAATAAGTAATTCCTACCTTTAGGTGGCATTCCCTGGAAGGAAAAAATAATGATAATTCCTACCTTTGGGTGGAATTCACTGAAAGGAAAAGATAATGGTAATTCCTACCTTTGGGTGGCATTCCCTGAAAGGAAAAGAAGAATATTGTAGCTTCCTACCTTTGAGTTTTATTCCCTGAAAGGAACATGAGATGTGTTGGACATTCTTTGGGTCATAGATTCCCAGAATTGGTGTTGAGTGGTGGTCCAAGGGTTAGGCATGGCTTAACACAATGCATATCATTTCATCTCATCCTCATTATCTTCTTCATCATTATGCATTGTTTGTGTTCAGCATCATCATTATGCATTGGTTGTGTACATCATCTTCATTATTCATTTGGTTGTGTCCATGTCAGCATTATATAAATGCATATTTCCTTTATTTCATTTATTTGATCTATTTATATTATTGCCTTGGTAAGTGGAATGAGATGAATGAGTGGCTGTATATACATGTTTGCATGGTGTGAGTTAATGTTGTATGTTGTGGTAATGGGGAGAGGCATAGACTCTCGGATTCCTATTGAGCCTCCAAAGCTCGGGCTTTCAAGCACCAGGTTTTCGATAAGGGTGAGGAGCTGGTTAGCTAAACTTGGAGTGGATTGACCTTGGTCGAAGCAAGTTGCTATTTACTATTTTTAGTTTCTAGTTTTTGTTAAGTTGGGATTGATGTAATGTAACTCTGTGTGGGCATGGATTATTGTTTTAGTTATTTTATGAAACTTAGACTTATGAACAAATTTTGTTTTGAATGATGGTTGTAATATTAAAAAAAGATTCCCGCTAAATTTTACTTTACCCTAATGGACTATATTATGTATGGTATATGTGTTTTGGACCGCATCCAATGGTTTGGATACGAAGGTCGTACCTTAAGGTCCTTGAGATTTCATATCTCGAATTTGGGGCGTGACATAGGAAGAGGCTTGACTCCCACACTCGTATAGGTAAGCCCACAAAGGTGAGTTTGCGAGTCACCTTTAAGGACTTATTAAGGATTTTTATCCAACCTCTCTCATTTAGCTTCCAACACTAGTCAAATTCTAGGAATGGGGTAATTTGTAGTGTTCGGCTAAACCACATATTTAACTTGTTTGTATCCATTGACCTTAGCCTATAATTTCAAAATTTAAGTTGGGTTCCCATTGAAGATTGTTGAAGTGCATGTTGACCTTAACCCCATTCCTTGTGATGTCTTATAGACCAAATCTCTAGCAAGTCCTTTCATCAAAGGATCAACTAGTTTTGCATTTGACTCCACATAGTTGATCGTAATTACTCCACTTTTGGGTAATTGTCTCACAGACTATTGTCTAAAACTTAAATATCTTGCCTTCCCAATTTATATCTTACTTGAGACTTTAGACAATGTCGCCTGGTTATCATAATGAATCATTATAGTTGGAGTTGGCTTTTTCCAAAGAGGAATATCTATTAATAAATTTCTATGTTATTTCTCTTCTTTGCATGAATCTACAAGTGTGATAAATTTTGATAACATAGTTGAATCAGAAATACAAGTTTGATTCTTGGATCCCCAAGATACAGTAGCTCCTCCCAATGTAAAGATCCAATCAATAGTGGATTTTGATTTTGATTCAACATTATTCTTGTAGACCCCCCAATTTGCACGAAATTGATTCTCTTGATCTTGCAGCTTCTAAAGGCTTGAGCTTGACACCTTAGCAATCTTATCATCATCCTCAATCCCAAATCCACTTAAGCCCAAATTCCCATTGAAATCCAAAAATCTATGAAATTATCACAATACCCTCAATGGACCCCATGTACTAACCCAAACTAAAATAATATGATTAATGTATAATTAATAAAAGAATAGGGAATAATTTAAAATTTTAGTAAATTAGCTATTAAATTTGACTTTAAATTGTTGTGATTGGTGGGTTGTACTGTAGGAAACTAAGTGCATCACACGTAATCATAACTCTCATAAGTTATAATGTGTGGCTAGGATTTCGTAGGAATACTTAATCTATTCTAATGGCTAAGATTTAATAGGAATACTAATCTAATAAGGATTAGGTTGGATAAGGAGTAATGATTAGTACAATTATAACTAGGACACTAATTTAAGGGATACAATTAAACTAATCTAATCTAAGGGCTGCGATTTAAGACATTATCCTAGACTAGTGACAACTCCTAGACTAAGTTAAATTTTGTAGAAAATCTATATAAACATTAGAGTTGGAAGTATGAACTAGAATTCATAAGAGAAGAGAGAGATAAGAAGAGTTACAACAACTCTACAACTTGGAGAAGCTTGGAGATTGAACAAGTGCAAAAGTTCAGACTTTGAAGAGTAGGAAGAAGGTGTTCTACTCAACACTGTTAAGATTTCGATGTAAGTATTCAAGTAAAACCTTATTTTTGATATGAACTAGATATATATGTCATATTCCTTGAGTATGATATAGTATATCCAATATAATTCTCTTTCTTCTATTCCTTCTTGAGGAAAACATGATAAAGGTTATAGTTTTCTGGGTTTGAATACCATGCCATGATCAAGGTAAGCTAATCTGTATTTATTTATTTAAATTATAGGTTTGGTTCGGAATTCAAATCCATCATGTGTGTTTTGATAAAATATTGGCTAAAAAGGACTTACAATGAAGTTTTAAGAGTTGTTTGGAAAAATCTCGTGCATTGGCAGACTAGCGGTATACCGCTAGGGTGCCAACCGCACTTTTGGGTTGCGACGGTAGCCTATCGGTATACCGAAAGGTGTGCTGACCACCCAAGTTGAAAATTTTGGCTTCTTGTTGAAGTGCCGAGGGAGGTTCGGTATACCGAAAGGTATGCCGACTCTCTGAGAAATAAATTTTGTGTTACTGTCCAAGGTGCCGAGGATTTTTCGTATACAAAATTTTTGAAGTTGTTCTGATTGTTATGAAATTTTGCAAGCATGTTTCAAATACCCTAATTAGACAATATGTGGTGTTAGAATTTGAAATTGATGAATATTTTCATAAAGTACATGAAGGAGGTTTTGGTCTTGTCTGCCAACATATGATATTTGATATGGGTTTTTATCATGTTAAAGCATGTTAAAATCATATTCTACTGACTTTATTACACATGTTCGTATACACAGTTGATTGCTTAGTTAATGTGCACAATTCACTTACACTACATATGCATGATGACCTTGATTTGGTTCTAATGCATTGACTTTACCCCATACTTCTATATTCTAGAATTTATGGACATAACCGAGATGTATTGAAATCTGAAAATTTCAATATAAGTGAGGAAGTCCCGAATGGACTGATTTGCATGTGTTAGGGGACTAGCTATCCCAATAGACCAACTTTGATTCTTGTCTTGCGAGACGAATGACTGTCTTGTTGGATAGTAGATTAGCTAATGTATGGTTCATAAAGAACAATTCACACTAGTGAAGCCCTGAGGTTCGTCCCCGTGGTAAAAAAATAAGTGAGAAAATTGTGCCTTTTAGGTCAGAGCCCCTAGAAACTATGATGCGCGCATAGAATAATCTACTATTGTGGCCTTGTATTTGGGCGATAAATTCACATTTGTGGGACATCATGGGTAGTTTTGATTCGATCGGGTGTGGAACATACACTACTCGAATGCCGAACGACATGCATATTGCATTCATATGATTGTACTTAAATCACATGTGATGATTATATATGTTTAGGTGCACATCACGCATTTCCTTCATTAATAATTGAACCAACATATCATCTTGCATTGTACAATACAACATATCACATTGCATTGCATATCATACCATATCATTATTTGCATATTAATATTTTGTTTTTGTCTATGGGAATACCAATGAAGAGTGCATTGTCCCTACTTCAATCTTAAATACTGTTTTAATTTGTTTACTTGCTAAGCTAAGCATAGCTTACGCTTTCAATCAACCATATTTCAGGATGGTGAACAACAGGACTATGATGACCAAGATGGATGACAAGATTATGATGAAGACCTTAGTTATAATGAGAATGTTGAATGTTGATTTTAGTAGATTTGGTAGTATGACTTATTGTATTTTATGTTTTTAATTGATTTTCATTAGTTAGCATTAGATTTAAGTTGTTGGTAGGTTTTGATTGGAACATAAGACTAGGAGTAGTTTATTTCTATTGTTTTGATGTTTGATGATATTTATTTCCAGATTTATAATTATCTTAATGAATTCAATGTGTTTGGCACTGTATTGACTATCACTCCCATGTGGAATGGGGTGAGAGAGTCATATTTCGAATCTTATAAGGACTCCAATGAGAACTATAAGGTTTGGGATGTGACACCCCATTCACTTCGTTGTCCCCCAAAATTTATTTCTAATATAATAAATGAATTATAGGCTTAAAATGCATTCCAATGAGTATATTATTGCCTATTTTCGAGACCGTAGGAGAAAATGACCGTTTTGCCCTTGATGTTGTTTTGGGTCAAATTCGGGACTTTTGGACGTCTGAAAAATATTCCAACTCTGGATTTGATCTTTTCATGCACAAATCTTCAAATGGTTGTAATTTGGTCAAATTCTGAAATTGGTTGTGAGAGGGGTATTTTTGATATTTAATAAATCAATTAAGTGGGTTCTCAAATAATTAAAGTGAGAAATTATATAATTAAAAAAAATAATAAAAGGGGATTAAATTAGGATTACTTTCATATTAGGATTACTGTTAGATTAGGATTACTTTTAGATTAGGGTTTCTTATAGATTAGGATTAGTTAAAAAAATCAAAAAAAAAAAGAGAACTCGTAGGGTTATTCTTCTCTTCTCTTAGAGTTTTGCAGAGAAAAAGAGGGAGAAGAGGATAGAGAGAGAGAGAGAGAGAGAGAGAGAGGGAGGGAGAAGAGATACAGATCGATTCGATTAGGAGAGGAGATGAGGATTGAGAGGAGGAAGGAGTTGGAATCCAAGAAGGAGAGGGATCGCCGGCACCGACGTTCCATGGCATAAGTATCTTAGGATTTTTAGATTTTTCTATCCTAGGGTTTTTTATATTTAGGGATTTAGGTATTTTATTTTTAGGTTTGTAGGTTTTTTAGAGACTTTCTAGGTTAATCTTACTATCTTAGGATTTAATTTAATTTGTCCAAATAGAATTAGACCAGGCAACTGATTGAACTGGAAGAGAGTGGATGCCTAACACCTTTCCATTCTCTTAATTAAACATCCCTACCGATTCTGGTTAGACCATATTCAAATCTTATTTTTTGGTATATTTTTTAGATTAATTGACATAGGCGACCATTCACACATAAACCCAATGAATGGTGGCGATTCAAATCAACCCGATCTATTTAGGGTCCACCAAACCCGGGGTAGCTCGCAGTTCCAACTAGCATCGCTATATCTTTCTAATACAGCGGGATATTGAAAATAATGTAGACCATAATTTATAGTCCCATTCAGATAATTAAGAACTCTAGATAGGCTTTCCAGTGTTCACTACCTGGATAACTTTTAAATATGCACAGCATACCTACAACATATGCTATGTCGGCTCTTGGGTAATTCATTGCATACATAAGACTCTCAATTACACTAGAAAACTCTTACTGAGATTTACATCGGCCAGTGTGTTTTATTAACTTGATATTATGATCTATAAGAATGGGGACTGATTTATGATAAGAAATGATCATATCTCATTAGAACTTTTTCAATATAATGAGTTTGAGATAATACCAGTCCATTAGCTTTTCTTAGGATTTTAATTCCTAAGATTATATCAGCCTCTCCTAGATCTTTCATATCGATAACAAAAAAAATTTTGTTTCCTCCACCATTTTAAGTTTAGTACCGAAGATAAGCATATCATCCACATATAAGAAAATATTAACATCAACATTATTATTGAATTTACTATAGACACACTTATCTGCATCATTTACCTTAAAACCATGGGATAACAGTTTTGGTCAAATTTCTCATGCCACTGCATAGGAGCTTGTTTCAGGCCATAAATAGATTTAACTAATTCACATACTTTCTTTTCTTGGCATGGGAGAGAAAACCCTGTAGGTTGCTCCATATAAATCTCCTCGTCTAAATCACCATTTAGAAAAGCCAAGTTTACATCCATTTGATGGACAACTAATTGGTGAAATGAAGAAAGAGAAATTAAAACCCTAATAGATGAAATCCATGTAACAGGTGTATATGTGTCAAAATAATCATTGAATTTCTTTGTTTAAAACGTTTGATTATTAGTCTAGCTTTAAATTTTGTTAACTGAACCATCAACATTCAATTTCTTGTTAAATATCCATTTACTACCTGTGTCTAGCACTTGGCGGTAAGTCAGTTAAGACCCAAGTCTGGTTGGACATTATAAAAGACATTTCATCATTAATGGCTTCATTCCCGTAAGGACATCACGAGAAGACATCGCCTATAAATAAGAAGATGGTTCCTCTTCTACATTTATAGCAAAAAAAGTTTTATCTTTGGCTTCATGTCTATCTCCTTTAACTAGATATGTAATAAAGTCTGGTCCATAAGTCTTTTCAACTCTTTGTCCCTTACTCCTAGGTTCAATGTCCTCAGAAGGACTAGGAACATAATGATCTTCAGTAATATCCTCAATTAGTACATGAGCAGGTTCTGAATTCTCTAAGTCGAATTCATGAGAACTTGATTTAGCCTTATTCTAAAAGAATTCTACATCAACTAACTCGATAATATTATTTGAGTCAAGGTTCAGAAACCTATATGTTGTATTATTTTTGGAGTCACTACCAAAATTTGCACTTTTAGAGGCGGCCAAAAACCGCCACTAAAAGTCTAACAACCGTCGTTAAAACCTTTATCAACGGTCATAGGAAACACCAAAAAAATCCATGTCACTGAATCTTTCAGCGGCAGTTTCAAGGGCGGTTTCTAAAAACTGTTCCTGTATGCCTTGGGTTTCAGCGGCGGTTGAGACCGCCGCTAATCCCTATTTTGAAAATATGATCATTAATTTTTAGCGGAGATTGTATTTACCGCTGAAACAATTTCCAAAATTTAAATTGTACACCTTTAGCAGCGGCTTCTGACAGCCGCTAAAGGCTAAAAATCACAGAGAGAGAAAGAGAGAGAGAGAGAGAGAGAGAGAGAGAGAGAGAGAGAAAAGATTGAGAGAAACACACACGTGTATATATGTATATATATATATATATATATAGAGAGAGAGAGAGAGAGAGAGAGAGGGTACCTTGAACTCTTGAAGGATAAATTATAGAAAATCAGAGGAAGTTTTGGATTTATATAGAGATAACTTTTAGCAGCGGTCATTAAAATCCGCTGTAAAAATTTTAAAATTACGCTAAATTTGTATCCTTTAGTGGCGGTTCCACTTGAACCGTTGTTATTAAGCACAATTTGTTTTGTACACCTTTAGCAGCGGTTTCTAACCGCTACTAAAGGCTCTACGTATTTATAAAAAAATGAGAGAGAGAGAGAGAGAGAGAGAGAGAGAGATGGTACCTTGAACTTTTGAAGGATAAAAAGATAGAAAGTTAGAGGAAGTTTTGAGTTTATATAGAGATATCTTTTAGTGGCGGTCATTAAAATCCGCTGTAAAAATTTTTAAATCACGCTAAATTTGTATCTTTTAGTGGCGGTTCCACCCGTATCATTGTTATTAGGCACATTTTGTGGCGGTTCAACCTGAACCACCGTCAATTTATTAATTTTAATGCCTCCGCTTGGGTGGGATTTTTCCTGCCCAAACAAAACCTTTACCGGTGGTTCGGATCAAACCGCCACTATTGGACACATTCTGTGACGGTGCAAGAACCGTCGTAAATTTATTTATTTTAATGCCTTCTCTTGGGCGAGATTTTTCCCACTGAAACGAAACCTTTAGTGATTGTTCGGATCGAACCATCGCTATTAGAGACATGTTGTGGTGGTTCAACCCAAACCATTGTTAATTTATTTATTTTAATGCCTCCGCTTGGTGGGATTTTTCCCGCCAAACATAACCTTTAGCGACGGTTTGGGTGACACCGCCGCTATTAGGCACATTTTGTGTTCAATTTATTTATTTTAATGCCTCCGCTTGGATGGAATTTTTCCCACACAATCGAAACCTTTAGCAATGGTTCGGATCGGATCACCGCTATTAGACACATTTTGTGGCGGTGATTCGTAGACTGCCGCAAAAAATGAAAGAAAAAAATCAAGAGGGGTTTTGAGGTTCTAAACGACCTATTTTGGCCAAAAAAAATTTCGAACAAGGATTTTCCTTGAGATTTGTAGATCTCGTCAAGACCTTTCCAACGGATTTTGATTTGCCTAATTCCGACATCGAAGTGCAAAGTTACGCCCGTTTGATTTTGTGCTTTCAAGGTTGAGTTTTTGGTAACGGTTTTCTGAGAAAACCACCACTAAATGTCATATTTGTGGTGGCTCCTCATCAGCCTTTGATATCGGTAAATTGAAATGGTCAATTGAGCGGCGGTATATTAGAAAATTGCCGCTAAATGACTTTTTTAGTGGCAGTTTAAGCAGAAATTGTCGCTAAAAAAATTTCGTGCGACGACCGAGAAGCAATATCCATTTTAAGGGCGAAATTTGCTGGCCGCCGGTATAAACCATATTTTTTGTAGCGAGTAACCTATAAAGGCACATTTATAAATCATATTTCCTAACTTAGATCTCTTAATGGCACATTTTCTTACATAAGAAAGACAACCCTACACTTTGGTTTCCGATTAAACCAAAGTTTATAAGGAATAACATGAATTCTCTTTAAAGGAATTGTGCTCAAGATATAGCATGCAGACAAAATAGCTTCTCTCCACACAGAGAGCGGAAGGCCAGAGCTAATAAACATTGCATTAATCATTTCAACCAAAGTCCTATTTTTCCATTAAGCAACACTATTTTGTCGTGGCTTATACGGAGCAGATTCTTGATGAATAATTCTATAAGTTTCACAAACATTTATAAACTCATTTGAAAAATATTCACCATCTTGATCAGATCGTAGGATTTTGATTTTATAGTTAAGTTGATTTTCTACATCTACTTTGAAAGATCTGAACTTCTCAAATACTTCATCTTTGTTCTTTATTAAGTATACCTATGTGTATTTAGAATAATCATCTATAAATGTTAGAAAATATTTATTTCCACCACGAGTGATGTTATTTTTAAGACCACATACGTCACTATGTATAAGACCAAGTATTTCATAAGTTTGATTAACTGATTTAAAATATTTTCTAGTAAGCTTTACTTGAACAAAAGTAGGGCATTTTCTAGAAATATCATAATTAAACCAATATTAGACATATTCTTTATGTAATCATAATTTGCATATGCTAAACTACCATGCCACAAAAAATATATATATACTCAACAGTATAAGCAAAAGATAATTCATTTATTAAATTTAATTTAATAATACCATTATATGAATACCCATGTCCAATGAAAATCTCATTTCTGGATAAGATAAACTTACCCGACTCATATACCAGTCTGAAACCCCTTTTATTAAGTAGGTCTTCAGAAACAACATTTTTACTAATGTCAGGTACATGAAGTACATTGACTAAGGTAAGAACCTTTCCTGGCGTCAGTTTGAGTTCCACAGTACCGTTTTCAATAACTTTGGTACGAAAGCTGTTTACCATATTGACTTATTTTCCATCACCAATCTCTTCATAATTCTTAAAAAGACTACGATTCTTACATATATGAATGGTTGCTCCTGTATCGAGCCATCAACCATCTTCAATTCCTACAAAATTGGCTTCTAACACTGTTGCAATGAGTTTCTCTTCATCGATCATATTTACTTGGCTATTTATAGCTTTCTTTCGAAGACGACAATCTCAAATATAATGACCGGGTTTGCCACAAAAGTGATAACTCCATTTCTTTTTCTTGGAATCTTGTCTCTTGAAATACTTATCGTTCTTAAGCTTAAGTTTGGTATTCTTTCATTTATTTTCCTCAACCAGATTTTCCTGAGAATGATTTTCAGCCGTATCATTCTTCTTATCTTGATTACGAGAATATTCCTAGATTCGAAGATGATGCTGCAGAGATTCCAATGTATGAGTTTTCTCTTTTAATGCTTAAGCTTCTTCTTGTAGCCATTCCAAGCAGGTGGGAATTTAGCAATAATTACTTCTACTAGCAAATCCTCTACAAGCTCTACACCCGCAATTTTAAGATCATTAACAATAAGTTGGAGTTAATGCATTTGTGCTAGAACAGACTTATCATTAGTCATTTTAAAATCAATATAATTACTGATTAAAAATTTCTAGTTAGTTGCCTCTTTAATACGGTACTTGTTGTCTAAAACCATCCATAAGAACTTTGTAGTAAGGATTGAACGATGTGCACTATAGATTGAGTTGAAGAGAGCATTCAGGATGTGTCATCTACAAAGGAAATCGTCTTCTTTTCTTTTTTGTCTCTTCCCTATCACCTCGGTTGTATCAGCATTGGACAGTTTCGGAATAGCCTCCAGATCATCATCAAAGGTGTAGGCAAGCTTGAGAGTTGTAAGGAAGGAAAGCGTATTTTCTTACCATCTGGTGAAGTTGTGACCTTCAAATCGAGCAAGGCGAATGAGGTATTGATTCATGCCTTGAAGGGATTAAACCACTGAACCCTCCATTTTGTAGAGACTTATCTAAAATATAATTGGAGGATCATAAGTATGAAGGGTTGGAATAATCTGCACCATTGATCAACAAACTTCTAGGCACGATTAATCACTGTCTTTTAGATAGGTTTCTCCCCCTACAATCAAGATCACGAATGCAATAGGGTTGATGAGAAAATGCCTTCAGGATACAATGTAGCTTTGATTTGATTCATTGTGATTCTCGAATGTGCACAGTCTGATCACAACAGGACACTCTGTATATAAGAAATGATGATGCCAAATAATTGAAAGTAGCCTTGTTGTATTCTCACAATCGGATCTGATCCACGTATTGTTTGATGTAAAAGGGAGTGGATTTGTTTCTGTCTTTTGTTGAATCTTTTCACATGATAGAGAATTTGATAAGCCAATCTGGATGTCTAGTCTATTTGTAGACTTAAATGTACCATGTTTCATCAACAGGTAAGATCTTGATCCAACGACCTAGATCAAATCCGAATGGGTACATGATCCTTCACCCATCATTGATCAGGTGTGTAAACGATCTTACGGTCAAGATCTCATCCTGTATAGGTACCTGCTCGGGCACGATCAAACACACCATTTGACAGTCCATATCACTTGAATCTATCAAGTGTGTATGATCAAAAGCATCATGATCATTGGGCAACACAACGAACCCGAATCAGGTGTGGTCTGAACCATTCCAATCCACCCAGTACGACTGGGCTATAACACTATGAAAGAAAAGACTCATACGCTTCTCGTGACATAGCATGCGAAGTGCAAAGTGCACCTACAAAACGCCCTTGAGCCCTCGCACATGCGCATGCACAATGGTACGAAGCACGACCGACACAAGTGCTATGCACCCAATCATTCCCATTACTTTAAACACAAGCTTTAGGAAACTCACCTTATATAAAGCCTTTACTTTTTTTGTAGTTTTCCAATGTGGGATAATGAGATTCTACAAAACAAAACTTTCACATAAAAAACCGAATACACTTTTGTAAAAATGAGAAGGTTATATATTAAATTTTATAACTTGTTCATTGCAACCGTTTGGAATTGAATTTGGAATGATAGCCAAAAATTTCTAATTCGTGGCAGCCTAGTGATCTTGTGATCAAAATAGCAGCATTTGATGAGCTTTATTAGTTGGCAGGAACTCAAAATTCTGCACCTCAAAATAAAAGAAACAAGGAAGAAGAAGAAAAAAATTTAGATTATGATAAGTTTGGCCCATGTAACAACTAAGGTGAGGAGCAGGTATTAGTAATTATAAGTCTGGCAATATAATTTTAAAAATATTTCAAGTGAGAATCAAAATCAAGTCTCCAACCCCAAATGCAGCCTAAGATGATTTCATGTAATTAGTTTTTGACTGAAATGAAGAAACCTTTCATTTGGAAGTGGGGCAGGGAAAAGTTAAAAAAGTGATTGTTACATAACATTATATTACAACAGCTTGCATTGCCAACTGCCAAGTGAAATAAGCCATACTCATATTAAAAAAAGGAACATATATTAATATGTTTCCATTAAGATCATTAGGACCTTAAATCTCCATTCTATAAATTACTAGGAGGGGACTATCAGTATTTCTTCTTCTTGGAAGGCCGCTTTTTATTATTATTATTATTATTAATGTTCATCTGATGCACACACGTGGAACATTCGAAGGAATCCTATGTAAGAAAACAACAAGGTAGTGCTAATCCACTCCCTTGAACATTTAGCACAAGTAGTAAATGACCAACTTGTCCCTTTGTTAGGATCACAGAGTCCAGGGAAAGGCAGAACACATGGACTGTTTTGGATCCAGAAGCACATGTCTCTGCAAATACAAAAAAGACACAGAAAGTCATGCAAGGAGTAGTTTTACAGGAATCATCTTCTCAGAGATTGTTATTAATATATAAACTTTTAATCTGTTGTTAATGAAGTAGGAAGGAGACTGTTTTGGCCATTTTTCTTCACTTTGGGAATCTTAATTACACCATGTTTGCTCATTGTCTCTTGGTTTATGTCAATCTAAAGAACAAACCCACGTGTTTAGTGTATTAAAAAAATACTGAGTTCTTAAATGTTTGGTTACGTTGTTGGATTTCAGGTGAACATGTTTGAGTATTTAAAAACAAGAAAGAAAAAGAAACTATTGTTTGATAAAACGTTTAGTGCAGATATTATTTTTTGTAAGTTGTGCACGGAATTAAAATTATTTACAGTTTAGGACAACAAAAATGTGAGGACAAAGACATATAAATGAGGGCACCGTCATTTCATTCGGCTTATTGGACCATCGTGGATTCTCCACGTGTTCTTGGACGGATGTCATTTGCAAGTCAAAGACGGGGCTCTTTTGTTGGCCCCACACTCCACATCAAGTGACCAAAAACAAAAACCACCGTCACTGAAGCAACAATCCTACATTGGATGCTAATAGTTATGTGAATGGGTCGAATCTATATCCGGATTCGACTCGGATTTGACCCAAAATGTCGAATATTGCTAGTCCTTAAAATCCAATAGAATGGATCTAATATTCATATTTGATTAAAATATAATTTGATTGTGAATTCAATTATATTCGATCAGATATACAATTAGATTTTATAAAATTTTAAAAATTTCGATTTTTATTTATTTCTTTAAAAAATAGTGAA